>VXBP01003843.1:0-69051 GCA_013400115.1 Rhinopomastus cyanomelas
CCTTTTATGAGGGCATAACCAGGTGGCTAGACAATGGCAGAGTGGTGGATGTGGTCTATCTTGACACAGTCTCCCACAGCATTCTTGCAGACAAACTGAGGCAGTATGGTCTGGAACAGTAGGGTAGAGAGGTGGATTGTGAACTGGCCGCAGGATAGAAGCCAGAGTGAAGTGGTCAGTGGGACAGAGTCTAGTTGGAGGCCTGTATCTAGTGCAGTCCCCCATGGGTTGGTACTACAACCAGTCCTGTTCAATCTATTCATTGATGACTTGGATGAGGGATTAGGGTGCACTGTCAGAAAGTCTGCTGATGACACAAAGCTGGGTGGTGTTACCAACACCCCAGCAGACTGTGCTGCCATTCAGCAGGACCTGGACAGGCTGGAGAGCTGGGCAGGGAGAAGTTGAATCAAGTATAACAAGGGTAAGGGTAGAGTCTTGCATCTCGGAAGAACAACCCCAGGTACCAGTATAGGCTGGGGACTGACCTGTTGGAGAGCAGTGTAGGAGAAAGGGACCTGGGGGTCCCAGTGCGGAACAGGATGGCCATGACCCAGCAATGTGCCTTTGTGACCAAGAGGGCCAACAGCATCCTGGGTTGGATCAGAAGGGGCGTGGTTAGCAGATCGAGAGAGGTTCTCCTCCCACTCAGCTCTGCCTCAGTTCTGGGTCTCTCAGTTCCAGGAGGACACAGAACTGCTGGAAAGAGATCAGTGCAGAGCCACAAAGATGATGGAGTAGAACATCTCCCTGATGAGGAAAGGCTGAGGGAGCTGTGTCTCTTTAGCTTAGAGAAGTGGAGGACAGGGGTGATCCCATTTAAGTCTATAAATATGTGAAAGGTGAGTGTCAGGAGTATGGAGCCGGGCTCTTCTCAGTGTCATCTAGTGACAGGACAAGGGATAATGGGTTTAAACTGGAAAACAGGAGGTGCCACATAAATATGAGAATTTGCTTCTTCCCAGTGAGCACCAGAAGGGGCTGCCCAGTGGGGTTGCGGAGTCTCCTTTTCCGGAGATGTTTAAAACTCGTCTGGATATGTTCCTATGCAACCTGATCTAGGTGATCCTGCTGTGGTGGGGGGACTGGACTAGATAATCTTTAAAGATTCTTTCCAATCCCTAATGTTCTCTGATTCTGTGATTCCCAAAATAGAGACAGAAATACAAGTTCCTGATTTGTTAAGTTACAGGAAACTTAGGTCACAATTTAGCTCAGAGAACTACTGATGTTAAGTCTCCTTCACCATTAGCAACTATATTTTTTCCCCTGCAAACACTAGTTCTGAGAAATCTTAAATTCCGTGCCCTAATTTGTGTTAAAATTTTCAAGTTGCATCAGCTTACAACAGTTTCAAACCCAAACAAATATTCACCAAGGTTTAAAAAGACAGATGAATAGTGCTTAGACAGCAGAGTCAAGTGATTTACAAACGTCACTGGAAAGCACACACTCACAAAAATAGGAACTGTGTGTTTATAAAAATCACTTTCGTGCCTTTGCTTCAGAGCCGGTGCTCCCCAGACTGGCCCTGGCACTTCCAGACTCTTACAACTGAACTGAAAAATCTTCTTTCACTAAGTATGCACAGAGCCCAGACCATAATCTTAGCACCATGATCAGAAGCCCAAAATTACATTCTGTGCATCCCCCTTTCAGAGTTTAACATCTGCCAGTTGACTAGTGCAACTGATGCCTGAGCCCCCAAAGAACAACATCATGACTGCCATTAATCACTACTTCCAGTGGTTTATGAGCGCTATATTAGAAAACAAAGCAACGACTGCAGAACAAAGCGTTCTCAACAATTCCATACTTTAGTTTGCATCATTTCTAAGGGTTAGGAAACAAAACTCAATGACTCAAAACATTTAAGTTACAGAAGCAACATTTGCAAAAGGTCTAAACAGCAGTAAATATTCAAGAATGGTGTAACCAGCAGGAGTAGGGAGGTGATGGTGCCTCTGTACTCTGCACTCCTGAGACCACACCTTGAGTACTGGGTCCACTTGTGGGTGCCACAGGATCAGAAGGACATTGAGGTGCTGGAGTGGGCCAGAGAATCATAGAATCAATAGGGAATGGAAGGGACCTTGAGAAATCATGCAGTCCTGTCCCCCTGCCACAGCAGGATTACCCAGACCAAGTCATACAGTCAGTCTGGGTTAGAAGGGACCACAGGATCATCCAGTTCCAGCCCCCCCTGCCTTGGGCAGGAACACCCCACTCTAGATTAGGCTGGCCAGAGCCTCATCCAGCCTGGCCTTAAACACCTCCAAGGCAGCAGAACAGGTCCTATGAAGAGCAGCTGAGGGAACTGGAGTTTATTTAGTCTAGAGAAGAGGCTGAGAGGAGACTCTACTGCTCTCTACAACTAACTGAAAGCTGCTCTCTGCTCCCAAATTACTAATGATAGGATGAGGGGAAACGGCCTCAAGTTGCATCAGGGAAAGTTCAGATAGGACCTTAGGAAGAAGTTCTTTGCTGAGAGAGTGGTTGAGCACTGGACCAGGCTGCCCAGGGAGGTGGTGGAGTCCCTGTCCCTGGAGGTGTTGAAAAAAATGAGTAGATGAGGCACTTGAGGCCATGGTCTAGGGGTTAGGGAGCTGTTGGGATGAGGGATGGCCTTGCTGATTCTGGAGGTCCTTTCCAGCCATGATGATTCTAGGATTCTATAAAAGTCAAACTTCTGTAGTAACTTGGTATTAAAAACCCATAGGCATTGTATCCCCTTTTGTAGTGAAAAAACCTGCTAGCAGCTTGATAAACAATCCATTTGTTTATGCCATGACCACCACCTTTATATCAACAAAGTACCCACCTAGGGGAGCACAGTCAGGCTTCCAGTGAAGCAGATGTAATACTTCTGTGATAACCAACTACCTTTGAATAATCAAAGTCTTCCCGTTTAACAGCTCAGTTGAGGTGAAAATACTCCTTAAAGCTGCACTTTGGAAGCAGATCCATTGGCAATACTCTGCTTTGAGAAAGCCCATGCAGGGAGCTGTGCTCAAACATAACAGGAAGACTCAATTTTCTCAGAAGTTTACACACACCCTCCAGCTACAAGGATTCTATAGGGATATTTAAAACTCTGTTCTCTTGATGCTGTTTATGAATATGAAATATTTACAGCCCACATGTTTCTTTAAATAATGTTTTATATCATCATAAACCAGTATTAAAATACACAATCATCTTTCTACACAAGAAGAATTTATACCCCTGCTATTGGAAATACAATGGAAATTATAAAAAGCCTGAGATGCCAGTAACAAAGCACATAAATAAGCGAGCTGAATTCTTTCTGACTGACCCCATACATTGGTAGAAAACATCCAGCCTCTCAGATCAGTATCGGGAACATTCAGTCACTCTTGGATGTATTAAAGCCTTGCACAAAGAATCAGGAACCAGCAACATAAAATGAAACACTCTTAATTTCATCACAACTCCAGAGTTTAAAATAAATCTCTTATTGAAAAAATAGTTTTTCTCACACAAGGTAACTGGACTTTTTTCAAAGCAACAAGAGTAAGTTCCTTCTCCTCAAAATTTCCTCTTCCAAAATCCTATTCTGAGCTCAGAGAATATTCTGAGTTAAACTATTTACTTTCCACTCAGAACTATTATTTCTCTTGCTTCCAAAATAAACATTAAATTACCTCCAGAAAGGAATTAAAGCATGAAACAGCACAATTGAGTTATAGTGGCTTAACAAGCTTCTTCAATGGCTTACAACCTGGCCACATCTTAGGGATGAACTAGAAGGCACGCTGGCCCTGCCACAAACACCATCCTGCCCTAGTCAGATTCCAAGGTTCTGATCTAATACAAGAAGTTACAGAAAAGCCAGTTAGCTTTTTTTGATGTTGAGAAATTATAGTTCTTATTCTTGAAAACTGTTGTGAGGGCCTGAATGAAATCAGTCAGCGGCCCACATTTGTCAGGGAAGACTTTCACCCAAAAATAAATGACAAAGCTAGATGTGTCAGAGTTACGTTCTGCCAGGAAAAAGTGAGACTACTTATCGAGAGCTAGCAACACTAGACCTTCCATAACATCAGAAACATTCTGAGAGAGGATGTGGGGAAGAAGACTCACATTCAAAGTGTGGGTAGTGCTCTGATGCAGGAGGTTTGGATAATGCCCTGCGTGTACCGTAGGGTTAATGACAAAAGTGTTCCCAAGCCTATGAAAACAGTAGGCATTAACAGTTTTGTTGTTTTCTTTTTGTTTGGTGGTTTGGGTTTTTAATTCCTGTAAACCAGTCAGGGAATTTTGCTTCTTGTTTCCTTTCAATTTCAACAGAGCATGTTTGTGTACCCATTCGTTATTTCTTACCTGTGTTCCCATCCCCACTCTCCATCGATGGTTTACTGGTTTCTGACGGATTGTTCATTCTTGAGTCTGCATTAAAACAGAAACAAAGATAAACTAATACAGCAAGAAAACCTCCACATCTACTCATTCCTTCTTGTCCAGGGGAAGTACTAAGCATCAGATATTTCCTATGTATTTAACCTTCATTCAGATTTTACAGCACAAGAAGAATGATCAGAACCAGAGACAATACTGAACCTTCCAGACAAATATCGTTTCAACGTTTTGTGCATCATTATTCCCATACCTGAAAACATGGTATTAGGGGAATAAGAGACAACACGGCGGAGGGCAAAGATAGACAGATAGATAGGCAGACAGACAGACAGACAGACACTTAATATTCAGTACACTGAAAGTCATACAAGCAAAAAGGAGGATTAAAAAAACCCCAACACCATGGTCTGACCAACATGACCTACATTATTCTTACCCTGGGGGACTTTTCCCCCCGTAAGAAGGAAGAAATTCAGTCATTATGATTAAGTAGATGCCATTTTTCTAATACTGTGGTTTTATTTTTAAGGAATGCAATTTGCATTAAGTTACGTTTCCCAGACATTTGGGACCTTATCCCTCTCTATAACTACCTGAAGTTTTGTAAACACGTGGAGGTCGGACTCTTCTCCCAGGCAACTTGTGACAGGATGAGAGGGCAGGGCCTGAAGCTGCTCCAGAGGAAGGTTAGGCTGGATGTTAAGAAGCCCTTCCTCACAAAAAGGGTGATTAGACCCTGCAGTGGACTTCCCAGGGCAGTGGTGGAGTTCCCCATCCCCGGAGGTGTTACGGGAAGACTGGATATGGTCCTTAGTGCCCAGGTGTAGGTGACTGTGGTGATGTTAGGTCATGGCCTGGGCTTGATGATCTTAGAGGCCTTTTCCAGCCTCAATAATTCTGTGATCCTATTCATGCAAAAGCATATAAACATTAAATCATCCCTCTGGATACATCTAATGACAAGTCTGCTCCTGGTTTCAAAGCCTGTCATCTGACTATAGAGCAACACAGAGGGTCCTCTGCAGACAGCAAAGAGGATACAGTTTCCTCACACAGGAATTCATACCCATGTTGTGTGTACATTATCAGCTCTCCAGCTCAGTACACCTCCTCGTTCCATTCTAGCAACCCTCAGCACACCACATCGTCACAACCCAACATTACAAAAAGAATCTCCAAATCCTTAGGCACATTCTTTCATTCCCATAACTAGTTAAATGCAAGTTCTATGAGCTCAAAACCAACACTTTACATCACCATATTCTCTTGCTAGGTGCTCAAAAGGTTACCCATGTCATACACTTTCATCGAAGCAGTGCTTTCCAAAACACCACTGGGCTGAAGAAGAATACAGTTAACAGCATTGACTGCATTTTCCTCTGGATATTTCCAAGCATGCCCTAACACTTCACTGCTTGGCAGTCTAAGAGAGCCAGAGATGAGAAGCTGGACTACAGCTGTGTACTATAATCTGCTGCTGCCCAGAGAGACCAGTGCCATCCCCAGATGTGAGGAACCAGAGGCAATCGCAGCAACAGAACACAAGCATTAGCCAGAAGCAGCATGTTGACAGGACCCAAATGAAAACAGGAGCTGTGAAGTCTGGCTTCAAGTTCAGGGTGGGAAGAGAAGTGAACCAGTTAGAAATGCAGCCTACATGAGAGAAAAGCTACAGGAGACATGAACCTTGGAAAAACACCACAGAGCAGTTCAGAAACACAATTTAAGACACAAATATTTTTAAAACAAATGTTATTTTCCACATAAACAACTGCTGCGGTTGAACCCAGTAAGGCCTTGAAAACCCAGAGAACTATAACAAAGGGGATTTCTCCCATGACAAGCATCTCTTCAGAGGCTTGTCAGGCAGTTCTTCTGCTTGTGCTTCAACCTTTCAAATGTCAGACACACGTAAAAGGTATCTGAACTATCAGTATCACTATTAGTTTAAAGCTTTTTTGAAAGGTGGAGTGAGCAAGGAGAAACTTTACACTTGAGTGCTGTTGGCCCACACTTCAGCAAAAGGCTGCAAGTTTTCCCCCATTTCTCACAGCCTCTGCTCAGCAGATTCAAGCAAGAAGTTCACAGTCTCAGATGACACAGCTCCACTGAGGTTGCAGGCAAAACCTACAGCGTCCTGGCTCCTTATTTTGTAATTTTCCACATTTGCATTAAATGAACCACACTCCAGAAACAGAACATGGGTTCCACTGACTTACACACTGACTTTGCTTGTTGAGGTGTCCCTCGCTGATGAAAGATCTGTGTAAGTACAATTCTACCCAGAAGTTGTGTGCACTTTGAATTGTCTTTATTGTTGTGGCAACAGCAGATTTATTTGAAGTGATTATAGGCAACGTTCGTCTGATAAACAGCATTAGTTTGTTCTTTGACACACAGCTGGCTACTGAAATTAGTTTAGGTTCAGAGAAGCACTGAATGGGAAACTTTGCTTTGGATACAGCATCCTCATCCAACAGGAAAATAAGCAAAGGCGGCTCGGAAGTTAAATATATTTAGTTGTGGAACTAGGCTAACTTACAATCAAATAATTATTCTGGTTGGAAAAGACCTTCAAGCTCATGTAGTTCACCACTAAACCATATCCCTAAGCTCCATTATCCACACGACTCTGAAACACATCCGGGGTGGTGATTCAATCACCTCCCTGGGCAACCTGTCCCAGTGCTTGATGATCCATCCTTTCAGTGAAGCATTTTTTCCCCAGTGTCTAACCCTAAACTTCTCCTGGCAGAACCTCAGGCCATTTCCTCCTGTCCTGTCATTTGTTACTTGTGAGAAAAGACTGACACCCACCTCTCTACAACCTCCTTGTAGGTAGCTGTAGACAGCAATAAGGTCTCCACTCAGCCTCCTTTTCTTCAGACTATGTAGTCCCAGTACTATCAGCTGGCTCCTCTTAAAGTTTGTTCTCCAAACCCTTCACTAACCTTGGTGCCCTTCTTTGGACCTACTCCAGCACCTCAATGTCTTTCTTGGAGGGGTGTGCCCAAAACTGAACACAGTAGTTGATGTGTGGCATCACCAGTACTGAGTTCAGGAGGAAAACTACTCTGCTCCTACAAGCTACACTGTTTCTGATACAAGTCAGGATGCCATGGCATTCTTGGCCACCTGAGCACAGTGCTGGCCCATATTCAGCTGATTGTCAATCAGTATTCCCAGGTCTCATTCTGTCAAGCAGCTTTCCACTCTCCCCCAGGCCTAGCTTTAAAACTTACAGGGCTACTGGAAGCAGGATGCCGTTTTTAAGCTCAGAGCACAAGGACAGCCTGACCACATGAGGGAGGAGCACAGGTTGAGAAGATCATCGCTGGATCACGCAGGAACCATTCACTGAACTATTTCAGAAAGCTCTTGCAAGCAGCAAAACACAGGGCTCCCTCCTGTGCTGGTTTGTCACAGAAATTGAAGTATTAGCACCAGGGTACAGGATGCCAATTGTAGAATACGCAAACTGAACCCAGACTGGGGACACCACTGTCCTCATAGTGTCCAACAGTGACTGTTCCTTCCCCCGGTATGAGGTGGCTCATAGAACAAACCTTCCCGCACGACAGCAGGTTTGCTCAAGACCAAGTTATAACTCTACAGGCCTCTTCTCATACAGCAACCGAGACACGTTTTTCTGTCAGGCTATGCTGCAAAACACATCTCTTTAAAGGAGGTTTTCAATGCTTCCCAGTACTAGAAATACACATAAAGTTTACTCAGCTACCAGAAGCACGCCTAAGTATTTTATTGTAAAGATTCATCCCTGACAAAGATCTCAAACATGGTTATTACATAAAAGCAGCAATTTGGGCGAAGAAAACATCTTTCTCGTACTGCTCAGGTTCAAATTAAGGAAAGCATCCATCACTGCACTACTTCTTGTTCAGTCTGCGGCCCTTCTGCATGTAAAACATCAAGAACAATGCTGCTATTTCCATTGCAAATGGTGTGGCATACATCTGAAGCACAAAACTGCTACCAGCAAAACAGGCACATGTCCGTGGGACACTAAACCCACAGACACACTGAGATTCATTATACGCCAAATACAAAGATATTTGGTTTATACATGCTCATACGATTCCTGCCTTTAAAGTTAAAAGAACAAACAAATGAAGTGGGCTAAAAAAAAACCCACCCAGCAAACCGTAAGGCCTTCACCTTCTTTTTCCTTTAGCTCTTACTCTGGTTTTAAATATAAAGGCCCTGGGCTACAACTTCTGTCAACATTATCTGAAAACAAACCGCACAGAACGAAGGACTGAAAGCAGCAGGTGCATGGCTGAAATCAAACTCTCAGGAGTGAATACATCCAGTACTGCTGCTCCACTAGCGGGGCTGAGGGTGTCACAAGGCAGAGCTGTGCCAGGCTTCCGCACACCCGCAGTAACATGTCGAAGGCAAGAAATAGCAGACACTGGATCAAGCTGGAGTTGGGACTGTACATTGCTAGTGAAACACAGAAAATCTTTACATGGAATATATCTAACTATTTCTTTTCACCCATGGAAGTCAAACTATCTAATACTCCATCAGCACCAGTAAAATGACTCACTGATGTGTATGGAGAAAAGCAGCTTGAATGCATATGCCAAGATTTCTTTAGAAATCAGTATTTTTAAAAAAAGCATTTGACATTCAGATATCTGCTTTAAAATTCACTGTCCAAAATTAAGAGTCTCTGACATACAAATTCTTACACGAACTTCTATGGCACAAACAATAAAGGGAAAAATTGAGTGATATTTGGGGAAAAAGCCTTGAAAACAAATAAAACCTATTAGAAAAAGGTATGATCCAGTATTATAAATAACTAAAAGACATGAAGAAGAAATGGTGGCATTTCTGTTCTGCTGTCCTGATGGAATCTTGGGGCAGGAATTATCCTGGTAAACTTAGGCATAGCTTGCAATGGCAGTCACTGTCCGCTTCACCCTACGCATGAAGAACCTTCTTATTACATTAAAAATGCACAAACACAATGTACATTCTGGTGGGGAATGGCTCAATACCACTAATAAATTCACTGAGACCAGAGCTCTCCTTTATTTTAGTGCTTTAAAATCCATAACACACAGATACATGCGTCAAGTCCAGTGTCTGTTAGAACCCAATTGCTTCTCGGACTGAAATCCTAAAAGCAAAAAAGGTCTGTATTAATATCATCCTAGCCTAGCAGCAAATCTCTCCAGTGCAGACAAAACAAATTCTCCTAGAGCGAGGGAAACAAGAAGAAAAAAACCCCACAACAAACCATGTATTTCCCAGGTACCGATCTATCTTTCCATCTACCAGGCAGCCAGCTACTTGCTGCCAATTCACTGGTGAGCTACAGCCTTACAAACACCTTCTCCAGCCTCTGCATATGTGATGAAGCCTCTATGCATAGTCAACCTCCCAGCCTCTATTTCCATATTAAGCACTCATAAAAAACAGCTGAGCTGGTACCCACCTAGAACGTAGTCACTGCAGTCCAGCATTGCTGTGGTATCCTCTACAGGTTCACACAGTCCAAGGAAAGGGAGAATAGCAATTTCTATCAAATCTACACTACTGCTCCTGAACGAACACGAAAGGGAGTGGGGAGGTGGGGGAAGAAATACAACTTCAGTTACACCATACCAATCTTCAACTGAACAGGGAAACTTCAGTTGCTCTGTGGAGTTTTAGTCTCTCCTACTAGCTGTGTCTGACATTGTCAAGGCGACTGAAGCGTGAAAAGTTCCCCTTTTTGTAATAAAATAGAAACAAAGATTGCAGCTGGCAGTTTCCATAATGAAGCTTAATCAGTATGCGCCTGATTAGGGCCTTATGCAAATCTCCTCTCGTTAGCACAGCAGCCAGCACTTTGAAGTCCATGAACAATTCATTTGCAGAGTACACTGAAAGCACTCCCTGCATAATTTAAATCACGGTATAAATATTTATCAGCTCATTTGCATATTAATTGGCAGTGCATGAAGGGAAAAATTATCTCCCGAGTGCCAGCATAATAATTAGGGAACAAAATGAATTTTCTTCCAATAGCTTGGCTTCTCAGCCCTAACTCCAGCGAAGTACCACAGGGGAGCAGGGAGGGGAAGAGACAGAACTCTGTTCAAATGCCACTGAAATGACACGTACAAATTAGAAACAACTCTACAGACTTAAGCACCTTTAATCTTATTCCTGCTGGCAACAATAACTTCAGTAATAAAGGGGATTTGGAAAAAGCTTTCTACACAATCCAAATAATCCCACAAAAACAATTAGCAAGGTAGAAACTGAACACAAAACTGTGAAACCAGTGTTTGCACGTCTGCGTGGAGTTTTCCACAACCAAACGCGAACTGTCACAGATGATCCTAGGCAGGAAAGAGAGTACCACGGAGGCAAGGAAGCAGGACGATTCCCTCTAGACAGCTAAAGAGCTTGGTGATTCATTATCGGGTAATCCCTTTGCCACGGCCAACTTAACAGCAGTGGATATGTTAAGTATTGTGTAACATTTGACACCCACTAATCTATCCCAAGTGAAATCAAAATAGATTTAGTCTTTTGCTCTCCAATGACTTCCAAGAAAAAAAAGCCGAAATCTATTACTAATCCCTTCCACAAACGTAGACAGCAGAGCTAAGCAAAGCTCACCGCCACGCCGTGGGTTTTGGAAGTGGCACTTTACACTCTAGCTGCATATGTGAGCCACGCAATGACAGGCAGAACACATTTGCTGCTATGACCACAAAGTATGCAGAAGGACTGAAGAATTGAAAAGAAGCTTAGGCCTGTGGAGGAATCAGTCTTCTTTTCCAAAAGCAGAACTAACAGTACTAACAGTAGAAACAAACTATGAGGGTAGATTGCACCATTTCATATAGTTTGTTTACCACTCAGGCATTAGAGTCCTACACAGCAGGAACATTTATATAAAAATCCAAGGGTAATATAAAAATCACAACATTTAATCGTCAACATCCTGATCAGGAAAAGATAATGTGATTATGTAGGTGACTGCTAGATTAAACTACCTGCTTCCAGATGTTAATGTGAATTTGAAAAGTTGGGTTTTTGTTTTCTTTTAAAAAAACCTTGCTGTACTTTTCTTCTCATTTCTGAAGTTAATTCAAGCACCACCACTTTAAACAAGGAGGAGTGAGAGAAAAGGGACTTCTCAATCATTCAGTACTGACTAGAATTTATTTCCATGCTTGACCTATTCTTCTGTTCAGGTTCATATCTCTACTTAACACAACATTTCTCTGCTATATATTTAACATGAGTGATCTACACTTGAAAAAGTCTGCAAGATATGCTTCCAACAGCAGGGAAACAACTGCATACACTGAATAGGTTCTCCTAATACCTCATTTCCAACTTGTTTTCCTAGTCATTCACAAGTCCCATTGAGAACTCCATCGCATAACTCCATGGTTCACAGACCTTCAGCAAACTTTGCTTTTCCACACAGCCTTCTGGAATGCTCGGGGAGACAGTCCAACCACTTCTTCAGAAGAGTCTGGTCACAAACAGTGTAACAAGCCAAGCACTTCACAAAAGGAAATGCCCATTTAAAGAGTGGCCGAGCTGAGGCAGTCAGTAGCACAGTAAGATGGCAGCACTGTTATCTCTGGGATGCTTTTAAAAGAGAGTCTGTGCTGAGCTGGTTGAACCCAGGTGCAGCTTCAAAAGCACACTATTGCAGGAAGTGACTGTTAAAAGCAGGCACATGCGTAGTGATGGATGGCTTGTGCCAAACAAGAGACCACGCAAACAACAAGTAAAGGCCAAGGAAAGACGTGCCTGAAGCAGTGCTAGGAAGCATGCTGGTAGTTCTGCGGTGCTTCGCACTGTCTGCCCTACCAGTGCTGCACTGACGAGTAACAAGGATGAGGCAGAAATGTTAACTTCATTCCCAGCTTTGCCATTCAATCTGCCCTACAAACACCAACCCGCACACAAATGCTTGAAGGTTAGACTTGATGATCTTAAAGGGCTCATCCAACCAAAGATATGTTTTGACTGGTAACTTTTACAAAACTCTACTGAAATAAAGCCTTATACACTAACTTTTCAAATTAATAATTGGGGGAAAAATGGAATTAAAAAAAGGTGACAGCTTCTGAAGGAGGTCTGAAGATACGAGGATGCAAGCAAAAAAAAGGTCTGGAGAAGAACAATGCACATCACCTTGCTTCCAAACCAATGGTGAAACATGCCAGAGGTTTACTTTCTGTTTAGGTTCTGCTTGGCTGCTCCTGTTGGATTCTTAACAATAGAAGTTACTGAAACAAAGCTGTTCTTCTGGTACTCACACTCCAGCGAAATACCACTCTGAGGTTTGCACACGAAGCTGTATGCTTCCTCCAAAGGCACCTTTGAGAAAGTGGTGCACCCAGCGATCATTAGTGCATAAAACTCTCCATGCCTCATGCAACTACAGACACATCAAAGACAGTTTCTCTCCTCTTCACACAATCCTACAACTCTTACACAGACGATTTTTCCCATGTAATCACATTCATACTTTCCCTTAAAGCCAAAGGAGCTAAGCCAGTAACATGGAACCAGGTATGACAAAGGAAAATGTCCTTCAGAATCTGCACATAAGGCTTTGGCAGTCTCTTTCGAGTGCATTTTCTCTTCACCCTTTAGCTGTCTTCTATACCTTCCCATTTCAACTGAATGCTTTTGCGTTGCTGCTTGCCCCACCAATATATCGCTTTATTTATTTAGTTCTAATGATCACACTTGATCTTTCATACTTTAGTTTTCAGGAAGGAAATCTCCATTTTCCCTGCAGGCTCTGCAGTTCTTGGGTAGACCTCCTCTTGCATCTTTTTTCTTTCTCCTTCAGCTTTTCTTCCCTCTTACTATGCCCAAACAAATGACTGTAAACTCAACAAAATTATTCCCCAGTGCCATCTATTACAAATACATATTCTAGACAGTGAAAGCCGTTACAAATCAGGAGCAAAGGATATTTAAACCCTTAACCTCAGATGGTTGGTTGGTCTCACTTTTTATTTTAGTCGTCTCTTTTTAACCAACACAAATGAGGCAGAATTAAAGGGATAGAGGGTGACGTTTTTATCAATAGTATTCTATCCAACACCTTTACTAGGGAAAAGAATCTTTGGTTTTATACTAATATATGGCAAGAGATCTATAAAATGTCATTTACTACAACATGCCTTCAATGACAGCTAGGAAATTTTTGCCTCTAGCCAGCTGTGACAAGCGTGACCTTTGTAAACTTCACGGGCTCACTGCTTCCTCACACAGCACAGCAAGATGAGCCAACATGGGAACAACTCATTACTCCCCTTTTAAATGGTGTAGCTTGGAATGCTGGAAAGAAGGGGAACGAGGTGTTCATCGTAGCATGTTAGCATACTGCCTTCATTAGTGTATCAGTGCCCAGTGCATCTTATCTGTAAGACACACTGAAGGCGACCGGGCAACAAAACTTTGACAATAATGCTTAACTAAGCGCAACATTAATGAACGCTGGCAGCGTGCTGAGTAAGGCTACTTACCTCTCCCTACACTAGCCAGAGCCAAAGATACAGCTGGCCCTAAACTGACATTACGCACAGCTATTGTATTTCAACCCTGAGTCTCTATTCTATGAGTGACATGAAATCTAATAAAAATTTGATCTCACACAACTCCAATGCACTATTAAAAAAATTGCACCAAAAAAAAAAAATCACATCCTTCAACAAAATGAACTGTTATTAAAGCTGGCACAATCCTCTTCAGAGTAATTACGGATAGACAGACAGAAGCCTGTGCATAGTTAGGGCCACAAACTAACCTCTAATTTTAGCCATCACCTTTGACTTTGGCTAACAAAATTGATTTTATCTGAAAATCACCAAGTTTGCTCTGAAAGCCAAAGAGCCATTACCTGGAAAAGTCAAATAAAACTGGCCTGGTTTCAAATTACCAGTCATTACACAATTGCCATGAGTTGGAATTTTAGCCTACATCTAATTTTACTCATCTCTCACAAGCTCAAACCATAATGATTCTTTCAGACTTTCAAACACACAAAATGCCTTTCTTCAAAACAGCAACATGGAAGAGTTTGGAAAGTTAAGTATGGAGACAGACAAGCAGAAATGGGAATTCAGCAGTGCAGGACAGTGGATACTCACAAGCACCTGACGCATTAACATAGTGGTTTGTGGGTTTGGTTTTTTAGGTCTGTTTATTTCTGTCTGCAGAAGGTAACAACTACCATGATTCAAGTAATTTTTTTACCAGTAAGAAAACTGTGGTTGTGACAAACTCACGGCACAGTTCCACCACATGAAGAAGGGGAGAGGCAGCAGGAGGTAGGAAAGAAAACAAATGCACCTACTCAAAAATTATAGCATCAAATAAAACCTTATTTGAAACTCATGGCTAATTCTATCATCCTGGTGCATCATCTGAGCACTTCTGCCCTCCCCTTAGTGTGTATTAGGCACAGAACATAAAAAACTACCTGTATTACATTCAGAGAAAACTTTTTCTTTCCTTCTGTGGAGTGTTTTCTTCTCAAAAGCAAAGGACATAAATTCTGTGCAGTCAAAACTGCCGTAACATTCATGTGAAAACCACAGAGTATTCTGATCACATGAGGTCTTTACATCTCCTGAGCTGCATTAAAGTTGCTGCACAGCAGCACTTCAGTATTTGCAGGAGGACACTTGACTCCTTACACTTTAACTACAAAGTTAGCAAGGAAAATGAGCAAATCATGCTTGGATGCCATCACACTTCGGGTATGGTTCTACATCACTCTACAGGCATTTTTCTAGCAAAGTTCCATGTGAAAAGCAGTAGCCAAAATTAAGCAGGATTTGTTTTTAAGAAACACACAAAAACTTCCAGAAATATGTAAAGGAAATGTGAGCATTTCCTCACATTTACAAGGCTCTCCTTTTAAAATTATTGTTCTGTGAAATCTGAACAACTTCCCACTGACAGGTGCTGACCACCTGGGGCAGATGTCTATTGTTTTACTAGTAAACACCTCTTACATTTTATTACTTCGACAAGTTTTGCATGCCTCGCATTGCTTTTCAAAACTGTGGTGCAGAACACAATGCAGAGAAGACTGAAATGAAGGCTGACGTGAAGTTTCATGACCAAAACACAAGAGAGGGCTAAAGAACACAATCAAGTAAAACTTCAAAATTTTATCAGAATAAGGAAAAAAAAAAGGGCACAGCAGTGCTGTTAACAAAAAACATCACACAAAAAAAAAAACCCCAGAGAAGCACAACTCCCCAAAAAAACCCCGCCATCGTGAAAGCTAGTGAGCTTTTATGAGATGCTGCAGCTTGGGGCAGCTGGAAAACCTTGAGGCTCTGCCAGGTGTCAGTCACCACAATGAGTGGGGCAACCCTGAAATTCCCCTGGCAGGGAACACCAGCCCATGCTCATGCACTCCCTGGAACTAAAGTGACTGCCTCCTCCTAGCTGTGTGCTGGGACGTTTAGGGGAACACGTCTTCCACACATGCAGTGGCTACTGAAGTAGCACAGACGTTTGAATGGAACAGACAGGCACATAGCTCACGCTATCAAAATACCAAGCGTTGTTATCAGTGGATGCGTTTAAGGCCAGGCTGGACAGGCTTTAAGCAACCTGGTCTAGAGGAAGGTGTCTCTGCCCGTGGTAGAGGATTGGAAGTAGATGATCTTTAAGGTCCCTTCCAACTTGAATCATCGTTGGTTTCAAATTGTTATTGCAATACTCAAATACTTGGTATTTTTAATGTCTGAAACAGTCACCAATATGTAAATCACAGTACAGTGGAACTGACATACTTAGCTCGGGCTCAAACACTCAACAGCAGTATCTGCTACAGCAGTTGTATGATCTATTACATTTTGGAAGCATTAACATAGGTGCATTCCAAAAGCATTAGGATTGCTTCCTGTGTCCACCCACGTAACAGGGCAGGCCCTCATAGCTTAAAAACATTCTTTTTAATCTCACCTGTAAATCAAAACATAATGCCTAATGCAAACATGCCATGTCTGTGTTCTCCACTCTGCCAAGTAGCAATTACCAGTCTAGCCTGATGAATAGGGGCTCTCCACAAAACAGACTAATTCAGGACATGACTTAACCATGCAGTTCAGTTCAATTCAAACCACAGAGTCTCCATTAAGTCATTAAGTACACTACAGGTCATTCTCCAAATAGATAAATCAAAGTCACAGGTTTAAGTTCATTACAATTTCTGCTGGAGCCAACAGGATACATCAACAGCAGAGCCAGCATTTAGCCATAGTTAGCACGAGAGTTTGACAAACAAATTAATAGAAAAAAACACATGTGAAATGTCTCATGGTATGAATTCATGTTGCACTGCTGTTATCAGCATCCTTTGCAGAAAACTGCTTTTGCTCTCTCTTCCTTAATAACTATCTCAAATCTGAAGGAGGATATTGCTTTAATGCCCTCAGCACAGTGATCCAGACACTATTAACACTTGTAGGAACCACAAGACATGTCATGAGAATGCTTCTTTCTGAAGCTTAAATTATTTGATCTCAAAGAGGAAAAGGCCAAATTCCAGACAAGCTGCTTTGTATGTTACAAATTGAATAAAAAATTGCCAGATGTAAGATCTAAAGAAAAAACCACGGTTATTCACACAGCAGACACTGATGCCATCCATCAGCACACCTATCCAAGCACGCATCACTGCGGATGGGCAGAGCTAGCATAAGCTTGCCTTTGCAATCAGCCAAAAAACAAGAAGCTCCTAGGCATCTAGGTCTTTAATTTACGGTAATTTAGGAACAGTGGAAAGCGAAAGCCACAGCATAACTACACATATCAAGCATTACACACATGAGCTCTTCCAGGAAACGTTCACAAGAACAGTTTTGCCCTTTTAGCAGCTATGCTGTGCTGAAGTAGAAAAAGCATCGATTAGTTTTTCCAGGAAACAACCACAAGTACTGGTTTTCTAGCAGCAATGCTGACGTGCATGTGTTAGGTACAACCTGTGACAGAAGACTCTGGTTTGCAGAGGATTTGCTAGGAAGACACATCTTACTTGCAGATCCATGGATGCACAGCACTGCAGACAGGAATAGTGTGTTTAATTCTCCACCAAACCAGAGCAGAGGTAGACTGGTTGACAACCAGTTGAACAGGAGACAGCAGGGTGCCCAGGTGGCACGAAAGGCCAATGGCATCCTGGCTTGGATCAGCAATAGTGTGGCCAGCAGAACTAGGGGAGTCATTATCTCCCTGTACTGGGCACTGGGCGGGCCTCCCCTCGAGTACTGGAGGGGTTTCTGGGCCCCTCACTTCAAGAAAGAGATTGAGGGACTGGAGTTTTCCAGAGGAACAACGAGACTGGGGAAGGGACTGGAAGAAAAGTCTGATGAGGAGAGGCTGAGGGAGATGGGGGTGTTTAGCATGGACAAGGGGAGACTCAGGGGGAACCTTCTCCCTCTTTTTAACTACCTGAAGGGAGGTTGTAGTCAGGTGAGGTCAGGTCACTTCTCCCAGGCAACTGGTGACAGGACAAGGCAGGGCCTGAAGTTGCCAGGGGAGGGTTAGGTTGTATGTTAGGAAGCCCTTCCTCACTGAAAGGGTGATCAGACATGGGAATGGACTGCCCAGGGCAGTTGGGCAGTGGTAGAGTCCCCATCCCTGTAGGTGTTTAAGGACAGACTGGCTGTTGCCCTTAATGCCCTGGAATAGGTGATTGTGGTGATGTTAGGTCATGGCTGGGCTGGATGATCTTGGAGGGCTTTTCCAGCCCCAATAATTCTGGGATTCTGTACACTTTTCTGCACTGCCCCACTTTCTGAAGCTTATTTTGCTTAGAAGCTTTGGGTTAACAGACACAGAATAAACATCCCAAAAGACATTCATGATGCAAATCTCAAGGTAAAAGGAGTCACTTGAAATAATTAGGTCAAAAAGTCTAACAAAAAATGTCACAGCGACACCCAGAAGGCTTTAATTCTTAGTTGCCACTCCCTCGATAAAACATAAGCCTGCATATCCCACTGTTTTAACAGAGAAACTAAACATTAAGAATAGGACACTTAATTTAGTGTGCTAAATAAAGGTCTGTCAGTACTACAGCCATGGGCTAGGAATGCTGAGTGAGAAAAAAGCCAATGGCACATCAGGAGCTGCAGCCCCACTCGTCCCCACTGCTGCAACTTGTGCTGCCACACACAGAACTCATCTGTGTAAAAACTACTCCAGGTGCAAGGAGAAAGTACCAAACCAAATGTGCTTCTTACCTCGAGTGCAGAAATGTTTATTTGGCTGAAGCACAAAGACAGCAAGAAGGCAGGAATAGACAGCTGGCCAAAACTGTTTTAGCAGCAATTTTACCTTAGAATTGTTGTTACCTACAGATTAAACACACTTGTATGTTACACATTCTTCTTATGAACTCTATCACTCAACTTATGAGACAACTGGCTGAATAGGAGCCAGCAGGGTGCCCAGGTGGCATTAAAGACCAATGGCATCCTGGATTGTACAAGCAATAGTGTGGCCAGCAGGACTGGCAACATAATTCTCCTTGTAATGGGCACTGGTGAGTCCTCCCCTTGAGTACTGGGGACCGATCTGGGGCCCTCACTTCAACAAAGAGATTGAATGGCTGGAGCAAGCCCAGAGGAGCAATGAAGCTGGGGAAGGGACTAAAGGGAAAGGGTGATGAGGAGAGGCTGAGGGAGGTGGGGTTGTTTAGTCTGAACAAGGGGAGACTCAGGAGGGACCTTATCACTCTCTACAGTTACCTGAAGGGAAGCTGTAGACAGGAGTGGGTCACACTCTACTCCCAAGCAACTAGTGACAAGATGAGAGGGTAGGGCCTGAAGCAGTGCCAGGGGAGGCTTAGGTTGGATATCAGGAAGCCCTTCCTCACTGAAAGGGTGGTCAGACACTGGAATAGACTGCCCAAGGCAGTGGTAGAGTCCCCATCCCTGAAGGTGTTTAAGAACGGCATGGATGTGGCACTCAGTGCCCTGGTCTAGCTGACTGGTGATGTTAGGTCATAGGCTGGGCTGGATGATCTGACAGGTCTGTTCCAGCCTCCATAATTCTGTGATTCTATGAATGGAATAAATTAAAATTCCATAACAACTAATTTCCTCTTTGGGACACCAAGCCTTCACCCTAACGTCAACAACTTGTATCCATGAGTATACTAAGATATGCACATACTCCTGAGCTTCTAACCCTACTGTTCTGAAAACTGCTTAGATCTTCCTCTAAGACATTCCTGCAGAAAAGTACCAGGGAGTTCATCAACCCAGTGCAAGAAACAGCGTAAAGAGCCAGCCAGTCCTGATCAAAAGGCAAGAAGATGTAGTAAGAAAGAACAAGCAGGAAAGAACATCATCATCCCAAAAAATCCAAGGAGCTGACAACTGACCACTGCTGCAGACTTGAATGAAAATGGCTCCTCAGCCTTCCTGCGACATCACAGCAACCAAAGTAAGAAAAGCATTTTGATATTGAGACAAAAACAAAAATCCAAGCTAAGCTCTCCAGCAACACTGAGTGTTGCACTGACATTTTATTATTGCACTAAGCTGAACTAACATGCCACTCTCTAAGAATGACTTTATTCCATACTTTCTTCACAATTCCTCACCATCAGAGAGGATTACTTGTTAAAAATGCAGATACAGTTAACAATTGCTCTGGGATTTAATGAAGGTAGAGTCAAGAATACCAAACCCCTTCTCTGACATTACGTTTCCAATAAGCCTCACAACACTGGCAAAACACATGAAGTAAAAGGCTATGGAATTCAGAACCCTGCATGAGTCTGCAAGAACTGTGAATAGGAGCAGCTTTTCCATCCACTGTGACAGTCTCAAAAGGACAAGCCCTTTTTTTGCCTTGCCTACCAGCTAAGCCTGCACTCCTCTTTTCTTCTTTTGAATTTTTCCCAAGTTAAATTGAATGCAAATAAGCCAGGTGTGGTCCCCAGAGCAGTAATCTGCAGATAGTCCCGACTGAGTTCCCATAGCAACTTGCACAGCTGGCCATAAGAAAGAGGTTGTATCTGCTTCATATTGGCTACAGAGTTTAAACACTCAGTGACTGAAAACACCAATTACAGCATCTTGTAAAGGCAACATTGACTAAAAAGCACACCCATTTTTCCTTGATTAACACGCAAAAACAAAACTCTGGATATGCTCCGAGTTCAGCAAACTGCTCAGCATGCAAAGTGAGGAACTGTTATTTACAAGAAGCAGTGCCTGTGAAAGAAATGGCTCCTCTGCTCTGCTGCAAGGTACTGAAGGGTAAGAAATGCTGCACCGTTTAGAAAATACCTGTTCTTGAATTGCTATCGAGAATACACAGCTGAAAGAGAAGTCAGAAACTCACATACAAACCCTTCTGGTCAAGCTTTGTAAGACTTCCACAGGACAGTAGCACAATCTCTCTAAGAAGTATTACTCTGCAATATTTCTAATTGTAACAGTCCTCTTTCTGTACCACCTTCCCAAGGATCATTCTCATGTCTGTGACTGACACACAACCGTTTACCACGTACAAATCCTATCTTTCCTTCCTTACATACAAACAAGTCTCATTTTCTAGGCACTTCCCTCCTTTCTGTGTCCTGCACATGTAGCTCATTACTTCTGCCTACATCCAACACCCCTCTACACTTCACTCCAGCCTTCTCATTGTGCCCTGTCCCACGTCTGCTGGCTAAACAACAGGGATACTGGGCTGTACTGATCAGCCATAGGCATGTACTTGTTGCTGTATTGATCACATTAGCAATACAGGCAAGGACTATACATCCTCTGCTTTCCCTTTAGTGTGGACACAGACTGTAGTTTCAAGTAAGAACAGCCCTACAGGCTTAGGAAAAAGGGCTTGTGTTCCTGAATTAATATCATACAGCTAGTCAAGAACCAGAAACCAAAAGCTGATGCCTAGGCAAGAACACAGGAACAGAGAAGGTATATAAGACAATGACCTCCCCAATTAAAACTTTCAGAACTTTTGGAGGCAGAGTATTGATCAAACATTAAGTACCCCTCAGAGGACATTTCTCTCCTATGAATCTGCATCAACATCTTGTGGAACCCCTGTAAAAGTTTTGGTAGCCAGCTGGCAGGAAGAAGTCCTCCAGCTTAAGTATACACTTTTTTATTCTGTTTTGAATCTGTCATCTTCTGTGGCACTACTTCAGTTTCCCCTACTTCTTACACACACGCGCGCGCAAAATAAATCCTTTATGTACCCTTCCATGACACATCACTGACTTCTGTCATATTTCCCCTCAGCTCTGTCTTTTCTAGGATGATCATCTCAAACTGTAGGCTACAGAGTTGTTCATAAAAAGCTGTTCATTAATAACTTCAGTACAATCCCTGTTTTTCTTCATCTCTCTCAGGTAGGGGTAGAAGAGATCTGCACAGTACAGTACTGTTGTCGTTTGAATCTGAGAGAGTTTCTTGCCTGAGGCACTGAGGAGTTGCTATGGCAATTGGTGAAATTTTGTTTCAACTCTGTGAACTGGTACAACCGGTTTGGAGCTTCCGGTTTCTTCTTCAGTCTGTCTGTTTGTTTGGAAATACACATGGCACGGTGCTGGCCATGGCAGCCATCTTGCCCTGGGAAGCTGCGAATTAACATTCTCCTCAGAGATCAGCAGAAGGAAGGTTTTACCTGTGACCCACTGTTTGCTGAAATGGAGAAAGCTTTCCCCTCCTTCGTGGCCACGGCAATTGACAACCTTGAAATGGAAGACTGGCTTGGATGCACATGGTACAGGAAACTGGTCCTTAAAACGCCTGCCTGACAGTGAAGGGCATTTGCACAGACTGAATGTCCTGCATGTTTTCACAAGGAAAACAAACTGCTGAAAGTTTCCTCCCTTTGAGGGAGTGGAGATAGCAGCTTGGCCTATTCACGCGAGAACATGGGATTAATCTCTGTATATCTTTGTGTGCAGGTTCTTATGATCTGTAAATTAGATGTCTTGGTTTTTTTTCCCCAAATCGAGCTAGTTTGTAGGGTTTGCCTGCAACTTGCATAAGTGGCTTTGAACTCTCCTTCTTTTATTTTTGTTTTGGCTCATTAGCATACTGACTGAATTGACTGGTTAATTTTGCCTCTGACATGAGGAAGCAATCAAGAAACAAGTAGTACCAAGGAGAAAGAAACAGTAATGGATTGTACACAACACTTTTTTCCCTTATATTCTTTCACAAGTCCTAGCATTTGATTCGCCTTTTCATTTGTCGAACATTCAAATACTTTAAATATTTAAAAAAAAAACCACAACATGAAAGATCTGACACCTAGAGCATCAGCAGTGGTCATATTAGACAGAGTTCTCTCTAACTTATTTACCAGTTTCATGAAAACTACAGGAGCTTGGTATCATTGCAATGAAACTGGTTCAACTGGGGTACCACTGGTCTACCGTTTATGAGGGAGAGCAGCAAGTGAGATAGCAATGACACAATGAAATCTGCCTTATATAGAGATAACAACATAATGAATATCTGTTTCCAAATGAGCTGGCACTTGATAGGAAACAGACTCACTATCAGTCATGTTCTGTTTGTGCTAACTTCAAAAACTGCCTGTCCTTGTACATGGTTTAACCATCACTCCGCAAGCGATCGCCCTTTTTCAAAGGAGGGCAATGCAAGCTTACCCAGAAGCATTCCATTTCTAACTAGGCAAGAGGCCACCATTACACTAGTTGTCTTGTATGACAATATACATTTGTGTATGAAAGGGGTAAGATAAGCAATAGGGGCAACTTAACGTGCATATTGGAAGTTTGCTATAAATTTTATTCATCCATCACCTTAGGAGAGACACTGTACACCTGTGAGCTTTATCCATCACCCCACCTGTGGGAACTAGCCTTAATCCATCACCAACTTGAAAGCCGCTCATTTGCTTAAGTAGTTTTAGTTTTCTTCTCTACCCTTTCTGCATTCCCCTCCAAATTTCTTTTCAGACTAATCAGCAGCACTTCAAAGAAACAGCTGAGCTAGTAGCATTAAAATGACCAGGGAAACACACAAAGCTTTAACAGGGCACAACCACTGAGCAAGTGAAACATGTCATTTAGTGTTAAAAATGATGACTGTAAGCCCCTCAGTTGAAAAATACAATTCACAACTCATTAGAAACAGGAATAAAATGGTATTCCCCTATAGGCTTGGCATAAATGTGCCCTTCAAGAGCCATGCCATATTACCAGTCCATCATATGTTAATAATCTAGAAGTTAAACAGCTACAATTCAAATGGACAATCAAAAACTAAAGGCTCTTGTTCTGCACTGCAAGCAATAGGTTTACACAATTTACAGAAAGAATTAAACACAACATACAGCTGGCAGAGCCTGGAATTTAAGAAGCAGAAAATTGAAGAGATTTTACATTGGAAGTGAACGCGCAATTTTGATAGAATTTCAAGTGTAGTATCAATTAATACTGGAATAACAAACATTTAATCAGGTGTTAAGGAGAAGACACTCCAAATGCAAACATGCATGCGCCTGTGCGCACACACGCACACTCATTCATATTTATCTTTTAGATCCACAAAGAGGAAGGCTTTGTATATGTCAAAAATACAGCAAATGTAAGCACATGCTGATTCTGTCCTCTCTAGCCCTCATCTCCTACTGTGGCTTCTATTCATGACAGCTGATAGAGGCTGAGGACAAAACTTGCAATAGAATTGCCCGTATGTACTTGGAATGTCATTGGGCCAAATCAGCACGAACCCTACTCGTGGTACTTGCTTGTAAACAATTTAAACTGGAAATGAAGGAGAAGGCATAACACAGGGAGGAGCTAATGTTTTGACTCTTCATTTTTGTAGTAAAAGGCGGCCACTAAGTGCTCCTGTCTAACTTGGGTCTCAACTTCAGG
Organism: Rhinopomastus cyanomelas; assembly: GCA_013400115.1. Taxonomy (NCBI): domain Eukaryota; kingdom Metazoa; phylum Chordata; class Aves; order Bucerotiformes; family Rhinopomastidae; genus Rhinopomastus; species Rhinopomastus cyanomelas. Next base: position 24,296 of record VXBP01003843.1, read on the forward strand.
TGATGGATTAGATTAAGAACACTGTATTCTGATTAACACACTTGAAGAGATGGAGCTATACAATTCTCTTTGCTTTAGCTATTGCCTTGAAGCCTCTTTTTGTAAGCACATGGCGTACTTGAAGACTGGAGTCACCTTGTATCTGTGGCCAGCAATGGATCTTTTTGAGCACCTTTGGCTAGCTAAGAAGCTTACTTAAAGAGAAGTCCTCTTATGTACTGTGAGCGAGCCACTGTTCACTCAGTCTGACTTAGTTCAACTAAAGAATCTGAATTTTAAATTCCATTTGACAGGCTTTTCAAACTCTGAATCCATCACAATTCTTCTCAGAAACATATTTGGTTTTGTTAGCAACAAATCTGGTGTTAGAGATGTCCTAGTACCATCATCATAGTAGTCTTAACTGTATTTATAACTCAAGTATTTTAATTGATACCACAGGTACAGTTTCACTCTAAAAGACATTTTCTGGGTATAACTGATCAGAACTCAATTTATGGTGGAGTTCATGTATTTCAGATGCTACCTGCCAGAAGTGGAATCTACAAGTCCTGTTAGACATACAGCAGACACCATGTTCGGCAAAATTAAAATACATGGCTCATTTCCCAGAAAAGCTGTCAAATCTTAGGTCCCTTTGTAGTAACTGATGCGATAGTTGCAACTCCAATCTTTGCCTTCTCTAAAAACTTCACCAACTTCCATATTTCTTCCTGATCCCCCACAGATGCAGTAGAATACTTGCTAAAGAGACACAGCTAGTGAATTTTGACTTTCCATTAGCAACTATATTGAGATTTTTCAGTTATCCTGTCCGTAATCCTTTTAGTATGTGTTACTATTGATTTTGTATCACTTTAATTTGGTAATCAATGAAGTAAGCCATTCTAAATCAGATACATTATAAGAGAGTGCATTTTATCAATACAATTACAAAACAAAGCTTTAATCTTAACAAGAAGTGAAAAAGCTTACAGCAAATTCATCTGAAAACACTTTCTCTCCTAACCCAGAAAATTGTATGAATTGACATTAGATTATTTTTATTGACCAAAACCTGTCTATAGGCAAATAAAATTATCTAGTCACTCAAGTAAGTGCAACTGGTCTCCAGCTTTTGAGGTAAACCTGCCCTGTTTTTTCACACTGTTGAGTCACTAAATTTTCCATCCCTCTCTCTGCAGCTTCCTTGGCCACTGAACATTTACTAACATCAACAAATTAGAGAGATTCCTCTCCAGCTCTAGCAAATTACAAAATGCCAGCTGCCTCATCCTGCAGATTTTAGAAATCCAACTCCTACAATCTCATGCTTTCTTTTCTATCCTCATTCCCATTTACATTGAGAACTGCATTTTCTCTTTGTTTTTTGGAAACACTTATGATTATTCTCCAAAGCAGGTGAGTATCCAATAGAGTACACTAGGAAGGAGGCCAACACCCACCTCACTACAACCTTCCTTCTCACAGCTGTAGAGAGCAATGAGTTCTCACCTCAGCCTCTTCTTCTCCAGGCTGAATAGCCTCAGCTCCCTCAGTCTCTCATAAGACCTGCTCTCCAGACCCCTGATCAACGCAGTTGCCGTTCTCTGCACCTTCTCCCAGCACCCTGATGTCCTTTCTATGTTACAGTTAGGAACATGTATGACTCTCTCCTGATAAGCACAGACAGTTTTCTGTCTGTTATGCAGCTTGATCCAGTAAGGTTGGGGAGGAGTGTATGGAAGATCCCTCGAAACAGGTTTATAAATGTGCAAACTTGCTAGTGATCCACAGAGATCATAGGGTCTCACATCTTTCAGAATGTCAACCTAAGAGTTCCAACCAAAACTGAAAGGGCAGTGGAACTCACTGCTTCCTGTTTTTTGGGGCTTGGTGTGAGTTTTTGGCACTTGTCAGGAAACAGTGGTGTTTAACTAGCACAAGGAGTTGTTAAGAAAAAAAGCAGAAAGTGACTGAGGAGCAGGGGGAAAGGTGCTGCCACTTTCGAAGGCAAATTGCTGTGGTGGTTCACTTTGCCTCACGAAATACCATCTGCAGAAAACAGTCACTGAATCTCTTTGGAAGAGACCTTTAAGATCATCAGGTCCGACCCAGTGATCCAGCATGACTAAATCATGTCCATAAGTACCAGGTACATCCTTCATCATACAACCATAATCATACCACAAGTGTTACACATAAATTTTGAATGGAGGCATTTACTGGCATTACTTGAGCTTTATCTGCTTGCTAAGTAACATCAGAAGTAAGCATTTGAGGGTATCATTTCAAACAATTCCCTGTCGTCTTGTAATACAACAGACTGAGAGGTAGATACTGCGATTCCACATGACCACATCAGACCATGCTTCCCAAACCACAGTGCTGTCTGTCCTCATTTGCCCAGAGAAAACACAGACTGCTTCAGAAGAAGAGTACAGTGAACACACTGATGAAGCTGTAGCTGGAGTTCATGGTCTCCCAAGGCAGAAGAAAGATACTGAAGACTGGACCCCCAATTTGGATGCCTCTTTATCTCATCAGAAAGGGAAAAGCCATGGGAAGTACTGACTCTGCTTGTTTAAGTAAACTTTTTTTAAAAAAAAATCTATAGGACCCTTTTAAACAGTAGAGTCTGGATCGTTGTCTGTGAAGCAGTTTTCATTGGTGGAAAGTGAATACCAGGCAGCAGAGGTATAATTTAAATAAGTCATCACTCAATTTATTCTCACTTTCAAACTACTTTTAAAATACCAGCCACTAGTATTTGTGCATTTCACTCCGCTATGATCTCAGAGACCGCTTGGTTGCCACAGTCAGCAGAAAGATTCCATGACTGGAAAGGCCCTTCAAACATTCAAACACCTTGAGAATGTTTCTCGTAATTCGTCTTTCTAATTTTACTCCACATGCTGGAAATCTCACAGCATTATTTCAGCTAAGAGCTAATCTATCCTACCTAAGCAATGAACCATCAGTCTTACCACTACATTAACAGTCAAATTAATAATTAATATCTCAGGCTTTTGTGCTGCCTAATTACAGAAACACACACATCATATTAAGGGCCCTCACTTTGTTTGCATTTATAGTACCAATGCTTACAAAACACTTTTATCACACTCGAAATCAGAGCTCTAAATAATATCCCCTGTATTTTAGCTGTTAAAATTCTCTAACTGGAAATGTTAATACCATGACCTCCACAGAACAGACTGGACTTGCCAAATGCTCCTCCTCACTTAAAATTTTCACCATACACCCCTAATACAAATAATCATCCTTACTCTCTCTTAGTCAAGTTTCTGGTTACATTTTGGTTATGGTAGAACCTATCTTTTCTTCACAGGATCTTTCTTCTTCTGCAAAGAGATCCCAGGTATAACGAAGTTTGAACTTTGTTGCTCTAAGCAGTCTTGCCAGCTACACTTTTCTGCTCAGATGAACTAACCTCTGTTTGAGTGGCTACAAGAATTGTTATGAAGAGATGAATCACCTACCCTAAAACTTGCCTGACTATCATTAACAGTGGACACCCATGGAATAGCCTACTTACCAAAGAAGTTTCTTCCTAATCCCCTTTGGTTAGCACTTTACTTGTTCCCTGTTGTATAATGGTTTTTCAGTTCTTTACAAAGGCTTTACAAAGCTTTCAGTTAACCTAACATAATATACTGTAAATGAATAATCCCTTTTCTTTCCTGATCCTGTTAATCTTTTGGCCTCAGTTACATCTCACTGCTGTGAGATGCAAATGTTAATTATGCAATAAGATCTGTATTTTGATTTCCATCTGTCCAATACAAGTCCAGCACTAGAGGCAGATAACCGAGTGCTTTCCTATCACCATGGGAACATGATTGCCAGGAACATACTAAGAACAACATCTCATATTAACTCACAGAAACCCCAGTCAAGTACCTTCTACCCGTTAGAGCTTCCTTTATTCCCTCATTGATTCATATTTTTCACAAACTGCTGATTATGTTCACTGTAACTCGATCTTCTTTATGACTGGAGAAGTGTTTAACTCATGTAACATCTCCCCCTCGTTAGCATTATGCGTGCCAATTACATTAAGTACATAATTTATGGGGATGCAGAAGCAGTTCAAATGTTTTATTGATGCAGTAGTGAAAACAACTAAAGTTGACAAAGTTGTAGGCTGATCCCCTTTTTCAAGGCCACACCTCACACTGGGTCATGCCAGCACTCAAACTGATCCCACAGCTGGTGAGATTAGCAAACTAAGATATCAGGGCAGCAGAGAATTTGTTTCCAAACAACAATTTCAGCAGCTCAAATCTCCAACCCAGATGATAATTAGATGAGCAGAACGGAGCAAATGCCACCAAGAGTGGGACTCAACAGGATCCTGTTTGGTGTAACTTGTTTAAACCACATCCTCATAATACGTAGACTTCCTAACCAATCCAGTCTAATGACTGCCCACCAATGAAACAGAAAAGCCTCATTTTCTTTACTTCTCCCAGTCACAAGACAGCTCTACGTTTTCTGTGACACTAGCCCTGGTGCTCTCCTAATCAGAGAGACACACTATTTGACTTGGCTATCCAGAAGAAAAATTGACTTGATAAAAAGCTAACAACTTTTTTTTCCAGTTATATAAGCTACACGTAGAAGTCCAAGACTGAAAACAGACAGAAAGGCAGAGGCTGAACCATGAAGGAGTGGGAGAGAATGGGGAAACGGTCTGTCCTTCCAGTGGCATGAACCATATGGTTTGTTTTACAGTGTCAGCTTGAGGGTGCAGAGTCAGGTACAGCAATGTGAAAGCTTAAGGCTGCTAAAAGGAGATCACACTCCCTACTTAGATTTCCCACCATCACTGGCTATGTTGTGCCAGCTTTGTCACCGAGTCCCTTGCAGAAAGGTGCACAACTTGCCAGAATGGTGGAAAACTTTCCAAGGGAAGAAAAATCAGAATGCTGAGGCTGAAGGTGAGGAGCAAGAGTAGCCCTGTTTCAGCTTCAGAGTCATGTCGACTTAGCTAAGAATCATAGCTTAACAGGAGTGTAAGGTTATACGCTGTCTAAAAAATCACGTTGCCATCATATACACAGATGTAGGAGTCATTTCAGTCAACATCACTTCTATTGGTAGCCATCTACTACCTTTTCCATGACATTAGTGCACTTCTCCATGACATTGTACACTGCCACGTTAGCCTTCCACTTCAATAAGTGCTGGACTGTGACCAATCAAGTGTTTTACACTGCAAAATGTCCTTACATAAGTTTTCAGCTTCCTTCGAACACAAGACAATGTCAAAAATTCAATCCATCAAGCTACATTCAGAGAAAGCTACTGAAGACACTGCCACAGCATGAAGATTCAGGACAGCTGAAACAATGCTTATCTCCTAGAATTACTAGTTAGGTTTTATTTATCAACAGCTGATAGGATAGTGTGCTAAAAATGAGTTGATTTACTGCTCTGATGCAAAATAGCACATGGCTAACTTCTATCAACTCTCTTAGCAGCAACTGAGAATGAAGATCATAGAACCACAGAATCATTAGGGATTGAAAGGGACCTCGAAAGATCATCTAGTCCAGTCCCCCAACTTTTAAAATTTTTCCTACCTACCATGGTAGTGAAGAAGATAAAATCCACCACACTAGAGACTGTTTTGGGTTGAACTGGAACCTCTGTGTAATATTCTAATTGAGGACACGCATGGAGAAAAAGCTGGAGGAGCACTAAGCTCTTGATCTATTTGCACACTACCTGCTTACTCAGAACAAAAGCTTCTAGTAAAATATGGTGGATAAACACCACTTCATAAATACTATTATACTTTTTGGGAGAAGCTGTGCCCAAACATTACGCCCTTGAAACAACCCAAGACAGAAACGCCATTGAAGTACAGTAATTCAAGAGGCAACAAAACCAGCCAAGGTTCTTTACCAAAGTATTTGTTGCAGTTTTGTGGGCTTTTTTTTTTAAACCAGATGATAATTAAAGACAAGAATTTGCCCCTTTCGATAGAGACTCTACCCACAAAATACCCAAAACACACCACAAGTAAAGACTCCATGTGTCAGAGAACCCACCTTTCTGACAAGCTTTTTTTTGTGCTACCACGTCTTCTGAATCAAATGTTATGCCCCTGCGCATCTTTCCACCCCTGTCCTACAGCCTCAGTTCTACCCACATGATCATTTGCACCATCTCCCCAGGAACAGGTTTAAAGAATTGATAGAGGTTAAAAGTAACTGTACAGTTCACCATACAAAAGACTCATCTACCTTAAGGGCACATTACATAAATACACACAACAGAGTAAGGACGAGTTTCTCCAATTCACTGAGCTTTCTGCAACAAGTACGTTTATAAAGGTTTCTTCTCCGCATTAGTTTTCCAATAATTGAAGAGGTTTACAGCCTTACCGAGTTCTTTCATTTCATAGGAATGATAACTGCTTCTGCTTGACAGTCTAGTGGGGAATGCATAAAAACCTAGTCTCCTGAAGACTGCCATGCCCTTGACAAACATGACCAGCTGGACAACAAATGGAACAAACATTTTAAGAGATGGGACAGTCAGCACAATCAAATAACGTCAACATGCTTTGGAAACTAGGCTTACACATCCCCCAACCAAAACATCTTGCCAGCCTATAATAAACCTTAATAAAGAGTCAAAATATTTGTTATGAAAAAAAGAAAATATGGCTTTTTGTCAACACATCTTGTTCCTTGATACCTAGAAACTACACTGGTACAGGCTGCCCCAGGAATTTGTGGCTGCCCCATCTCTGGAAGTGTTCAAGCCCAGGCTGGATTGGGCCCTGAGTAACCTATCTAGTGAAGGTGTCCCTGCCTGTGCAGGGGGGCCAGATCTAGATGATCTTTAAGGTCCCTTCCAACTCTGGCCATTCTATGATTTTATATAAAGGTGTATTTACCCTTCTCTTAAGTATCTTTGTTTTCCTCCTGTTCTATAGTACTCTGCATGTTTATTCTATAACCTCTCACCCCCAATTTGAGGGGACACAGAAATCTACCTTACTAGCTTCTCAAATGCATGGTACATCAAAGTCAAGGCATAAGGAAAAATTTCCTAGCACTCAAAGCACGTACAAAGAATGAAATGCCTGAAATAAGGGCTGAAACAGTACATGCTGCTCTAGGAGGGCATGTCTCAAAGAGACAGATTCACACAAAGGTGGGGGGGACATGTGTACCAATTTAATCAGAAACCACTGGACACAACAGCTGACTCCACAGCCCTGGTGACCTGAAGAGTCATTTTATTAGTTTTACAGAAATATCTCCTGTTTTCAAGTTCCAACGTCCATTCCTCCCTACTTCCCTATCTTGCCTATGAAGAGGAGGAAACCCACACAGGTAACATTTTTGCAGGTTCTTCCTCAAGAAATTGTCTCAAATGGAGTAAGAAAGATTCCTCCATTTGTAACAGCACATCATCTTAAGCTTAACACATGCTGAGACACCAAAAAACTTGTTTTCATTCTAAAGCAACACATCAGAGAAGCTCAAAACACATCCGAGGAAACAATACTGAAAACATCAACACATGTATTGCCACAAAAACTAGGTATCAAAGAAACTTACATAAATTTTGCAGAGGTGTAGGAGGCAAAACTGCCATAGCTATGCTTTTAGTATCTGTTGCACAACAGTTGTGTTTTTCAGCTAAAAACAATTCAGTTGTTACCTGTGAAGTCAAACTACAACACACTGCAGCATGTATTTTACACACTGGCAAACGTTAAGGATGCTTCTGTTATTTTAGTAACATTTCCCCTTTGTATACAGTGTACTTCTAATACTCCTGCCTTTAGTCACGCCTTCCTTATGAAGAAAAAAGAAAGCACAACAGTCAGGTTGCTATTTCATTTAACAGCTAAATAGGTTCTGATTACCTGCAATCCTTTTAACTTATTCTCTCACTGAGTAGCAAATCAGTTGAGCTGCAGAGGCATCTCAACAGTTGACTATAAGTAAAGCCCGACAAACACTGAGGACTATGCATTTGTTTTTCTTTTGGAAAACTAATGTTCCATGGATTGATTTTTATTTATGAACAATTTCAGTGGTACAGGCAGGAATGGCATAAAGCACCGTCCCAGACCAGAAGAGTTTGGATTTTTAAAAATTAAACAAACAGCTGGGTTCTGGTGTTAATTCTTATTAACACCAGAATACTTCCACACAAAGCAGTAACTCAGCTAGCACAGCAAATGACCATATATGCACATTCTCCTTATGAAGAACAAGATAACTGGGTTCTGCAGTTTTGACTAGATTATTTACTTCTTTACCTTTGCCCTGTTCAAACTCCAACTTGCTTTGAACCAAAGACCTTTATGGTTTAAGTCCCAGGAGACAGTGAGGTGTTTTCAGTGGAGCAAACTTTTCTAGAGAAATCACATTCTGATTTGAGAGAATTCATTTCTTTTGGCCTTTGGGGGAACACTGCAAGTCCCATGTATTTGCTCAAGTCTTTACCTAGTGAGAACAGAATCCCTTCTAGGCTCTGTCAGATTCATGCTGATCCTGCAACGTCTAGCTGTGCACAGCCACATCTGCTCACTTATTTTTAATTTTGTACTTCAAGTAATTTGACTGCATCTTTTACAGAGCAATTTCCTAGCCCTTTAAAACCAGAATTCAAGAGAAACCTTCAAGTAATGCTGAGTACTGTTTACTCAGTATGCCTCGAGTAATACAATTATACAGAGTTAAAATACATCGTATTGAACAAAGAAACAGGTCATTAGTATTAAACAAGATTTTATAGCCAGAAAGTTATAGTGAGATAAATCTTAAAAGATAGGAGTGAAATGCTGTGTAGTTACATGAACTTCTAATACGGACAACCAGATCTCCAAAGACAGTAAGAAATAGGAAAGGCATCCCGAGTGGCACAAAACCAATTTTTATACTTTTGAAATATGAAATCTTGTTATTCAGGAAACAGTAAAAGAGTAGAGCAAAACACAAACAAAAAAAGGCTGCAGAGGAAGAAAAAAATATTTATTTATTTAAGAGTAACCCTTCCATTTTGAACAGCCACAAACATTTCAAGCACCTACATCGTAAGTGCTCACATAATTGATTCAGCATAGCAGCCAGAAACAGCAATACTGAGACAGCCACAGCTCAGCAATCTACACTTTGCTGCAAGGAAATTTTTCCTGAAGACAGATGCCACCCGGAGGAACAAAACCAGAAAAACAATCGGCTGCCTGACCAGAGGCAAGGCAAGGAGAGATTAGAACTACAAGCCTCTCTCTCCTCCGGAGACTCCCAGCCTGCACTTGCAGAACAAACCCACACAGCCAACAGCGGCAGCAATTTTCCATACGAAGACAAAGCCAGTCACAGTCGGGCTACTAGACGGGAAAAAGAAAGAGCAGACTGGCCGCTCGGAAAGAACTGCAATAGGAAAGGAAAGCATTCCTGTTTCTCCCAATGGCAAGCACAACCAGGAATGTCACTTTCCAGTTGCCTAAGCTCACACCAATGTTCAGGGTGTGCTGGTAAGACAGGCATTTTTGCTCACTAACTGTAATTTTTTTTTAAAGTGGATTGTCAGCATTGATTCTCTGTTTAGGAAACCTGTGTTCTCTCACCTGAGAAAATTATGCCTTCTGGGGAAAAGAACCGTATGGGCCATGCCCGTAACTCAGACTCAACAGCTGATAAGCAGCCACAAACATGACAGCTTTATTTCCTTTCTGCTTTCTTAAACTGTATGTTAGCACGTATCAGGAAATTAAGATCTGGAAGACAATTAGTTCTGTGAATTAAGCTCTCCAAGTATGGCCATGAAAGATACCTGTTTGACTCTAATGTGAAGTTGCACACAGCAAGATTAGTCTCTTCTGTTGTAGGGGGGTACTATGGCCAAAAACAGAATTCCAGAGTCATTGGGAATCACAGAATCATTTAGCTTGGAAAAGACAGCGTCCAACCATTAAGCTAACTGCAACAATGCCACTAAACCATGTCCCTAAGCTCTACATGCACATGACTTTTAAACACATCCAAGGATGGTGATTCAGTCACCTCCTTGTGCAGCCTGTTCCAATGTCTGATGACCCTTTGAACACAAAACAGTTTCCTAATCTCTAACCACAGCTTGAGGCCATTTCCTCTTGTCCTGTCACTTGTTACTTTGGACAAGAGACCAACAACCACCTTTCAACAACCTCCTTGTGGGTAGCTGTAAGACAGCAATAAGGTCTCCACTCAGTATCCTTACCTCTACACTGAATAGCCCCAGTTCCCTCAGCCACTTCTCCTAAGGCTTGTTCTCCAGGTGCTTCACCAACCCTGTTGTCCTCCTTCAGACCCACTCCAGCACTTCAATGTCTGTACTGAAGTGCCTGATCCTAACCCAGTGAATTCTGTGCCACTGCTCCAAAGAGCAGAAGTCATCTCTGCAACTGTCCAAACCTCACCAAGAAAACCATTACTTCAACACAATATTACAGCACTTCTAAGTGCAGACACCTTACTCTCTAGGTAACAGCTTAGGGCTATATTTTAAGTGCTCCACACCTAAAACCTCCTCCTGAGAACAGACCTTCCTGAATTCTAACACCACATACACTTCCAAAAACCACTTCAATAGATTCCTGGTCCAAAAATTAAGCGTAGGCAAGAAGATACATAGAGAAGGAAGGAGGCAACTTCAAGGAAGGTAGAATATTGCAGCTGCGGAAAGTACTTTCTTTGCTACTATTGCTCCTTTGAGCAAGAAATTCTAAAGAAAGGGTTCACATTCCTAGACTATGAAAAACCTGATTTATAAGGAGAGGAACAAAAATCTATCGTGCTAGCTGTATTAACTTTGGGCGTGGGAGGCCTGGTTTCATACTTCCCTATTTCTAACATACAGGTAAGTCCAGAGAAAATCCACAAGAGATAATTAGGCACCAATTTGACCCTGACGGTACTTTTAACAAGGTAAGGCCACAACAAGAGAGAACTACCACATCTACATATCTTTATAGAATTGCCCTTAATGCCTCCATTTATTATCTGTAAAAATCCTTCCTGCCTCACAGGATATTATGAGGAAAGATCATGAGGCTCTCAAATACTGCAGCTGCAGTGCCAATGATCTGAAGCAGAGACATGTGGCTTCATTCCAGTACCAGAATAGAGACGATCAGCCAGACACAGCTCTGAATGCAAGATAAGTCTTTAAAAACCTCTACATTCAGATGTGCAGCACAAAAAAAAAAACCCAGAAAGGTGCTTGAAACCAAAAACGTTGAAATTAGTAAGAACAACCCAGACTGTGTCAGTGAGAACTGATTGGGAAAACAAGCATTAAAAAACATAAGAGTTGTAGTTTTTTGCAGGGCAGGGTGGTTTCATTCTGTTGTTTGTGGGGGATGGTGTGTGGATTAGGTTGGTGGGGTGTGGGCAGCAGAGTGGGCTTGGAAGGAACTAAGCTTCACTTTAAGACAAAGAATGTCATCTCCAGAAGAGCGCTCTGGATTTGCTGCCAGTAATTTGAATTGGCATGCCCGACTGTGCATTGCTGTAATATTTAGAGACCGCTCAGACCTGGAAATCATGGCCAAGGACTGTTGAGATCAGTTAGTCAAATAATTAGAAACAAAAGAACGCAGAACAAAACCTGGTAAGAATAAAGACTAATGTTATCAGTTGTGTCCAAAAGCTCCAGAACTGGTTCCCACTGTCTTTATCTCAAACAATAAAACTGTGGGAGAGATGAAAAGAAAGAAGGGATGCTGTAATGAAAGTCTGAGGAAGGTCATATTGGGAGGGAACCCAACCCTAAAAAACCCCCACAAAATGAAAAACAAACACACACACACACCCCCGACCAGAAATCCCACATCAGAGCTGGGGACACAACCACACACAATCAGGATGATGAAGCTGTTTTCATACTTCTGATGACTCAAGAAGTAGAAACACATGGAAAACACAAAGACTTTTTTATTCTAATCCGGGTGATAGCATGGCAAAATAGAAAGGTAGTCCTTCCTTAAACTACTACAGCTTGAAAAACTTACCCACAGAAGAAAACTCTTTAATGAATGGTGTTAAATGGATTTTGCTAAACCCAGTTCTAATTATTTGTTTTGCCTGTCAGTAGTGTCAGACAAAACCTCCCCTTCCTTGGCTCTCCTATCCTCCTTGATAGGAGATCAAGGCAGGGCAGAGCCATAATAAACTTTCAGAGTTTTACCTAGTGTTCAAAACCCAACATGCCATGCAATCTCTTTGCTAAAGTTTGTTTTATGTTGCTGCTTCAAGAAAGAAGTGTCACTAGCAGGTCACAGGAGGTGATTCTCCTCCCCTCTATTCAGCTCTTCTGAGGCCCCCACCTGGTGCACTGCATCCAGATCTGGAGTCCTCAGTATAAGAAGGACATGGAACTGTTGGAGCAAATCCAGAGAAGGGCCACAAGGATGATCAGAGGGCTGGAGGACTTCTACAAAGATGGAGTGGGAGAACTGAAGCTGTTCCGCCTAGAGAAGGTTCTGCGGGGACCTTATAGAAGCCTTCCAGTGCCTGAAGGGAGCCTACAGAAAAATCAGATTTTTAGCAGGCACTCCAGTGATAGGCAGTGGTTTCAAAGTGGAAGAGGGTAGATTTAGGTGAGATTTTAGGAAGAAATTCCTCACTATGAGGGTGGTGAAGGAACAGGCTGCCCAGGGACGTTGTAGATGTTCTCTCCCTGAAAGTGTTCGAGGCCAGGTTGGACAACCTGGTTGAATGCGGTGTCCCTGCCCATGGCAGGACGGTCGGAACTAGATAAGGTTGGTCCTAGGCTGGAATACACCTCAGACATCATCTAGTTCAAATCCCCTATCTAAATGCAAAAAACAAGGAAGTTGAATTTAAAAGAATAATCTCCCCACTATAACCTAGAATAAGCTAATGAATAAGAGACCATTCCAGTGACAGAGGACTCGGCAAGTTAGCTCCAGTTCCAAGCACATGGAGTTGCCAATTGCTGTCCAGAAACCCAACTATAAAAAAAGAGCAGAAAAATGCCTTTGTTTTAACTCAATAAATTTTACATTTTGTGTGATGAAGATGGTAGTAGTTAGACAGCTCCAAAGCTCTGTTAGGAATCTAATAAGAAATATTAGCCCTTTGGGAAGTAGATGACGTAATGAAAGCTTATCCTGAACTGACCCTGTAAGACTCTCAATGACTAGAGTAACCAACCTAGCATTTCAGAGCTCTGATAATCAAGCCTTTCCTGAATGACTTAGAGTTCAAAACGAAGACAAATCTGATAAAATTCTGGCAGCATCAGTGCAAAAATAAATAAATTCCATTTTTACACTACAGGCCAAAGTTTTAGATACAGAAAACTGTTTTAATGAAAATAGCGAATACTCAATCTTTAGGTCTCAGTTACTGTCCTTGTATGGTGGCTTGGCTTTCTTTCTAGGGGAGCATTCAGGATGTCATGGACATACAAGAATGCCGAGATCTTGAGAACGCAGTGGCAAAGCGACAATCCTCACAACAGCTGTGCTCAAATTAAAAATCTTAAAAACTGAAAACCTATTTTAGAAGCCTCTCCCAGGGAGGCTTAGTTCAGATCAAAAACCCGTTACAGAGACTAGAGGGGCATTTGGCAACAGCACAGGCATCTGCTGATGGCACAGTGTTACCCCAGTTTTGAGTAACTGACTCCATCTCTATATTTCTCAATCAACTTGAGGGGCTGTGTTGTCACAAGGAGGCTCAGATCATATTGCTGCTCTTCCCAAATAGCATTATTTTTCTCTTTCACAATTCCTTTCCATTATACCAGCTCTGAGGCAAACGATAACATAACTGGTAGAAGGACACAATCAAAGGCAGTCTAGAAGTACAGTGTTAAGACTCAAGAAGCCATCTAACTTTGTCTGGAAACTTGCAGATATATCAGTCTGATGCCTACAAACCTTCACAGAAGCAGATCTAGGTGCATTTCAGAGAATCACTGAATTACTGAAGCTGGAAAAGATCTCTGAGATAATCAAGTTCAGTCCATGACAATCACCTAGACCAGGGCACTAAGTGCCACAGTTAGTCTGTCCTTAAACACCTCCAGGGATGGGGACTCCACTACTGCCGTGGGCAGTCCATTCCAGGGTCTGATCATCTTTTCCATGAGGAAAGACTTCCTAACATCCAACCTAAACCTGCTCTGGTGAAGCTTCAAGCCCTGCCCTCTCATCCTGTTGCTAGCTGCCTGGGAGAAGAACCTGACCCCCAGCTGTCCACAACTTCCCTTCAGCTAATTATAGAGAGGAATAAGGTGTCCCGTCCTTCCCCCCAACCCCCCAAATCTCCTGCAGGCTAAACAACCCCAGCTCCCTCAGCCTCTCCTCATATTTCAGATGGTTTAAAGATTCCTATCTCTGCCTGTCACATTCAGGGCTTTTGGAAGCTTTGGCATGGATCACAACTGAAAACCAGTTTTGCAAGTGCTAACACAGTGGTGGCAAAATCGTTTGGAAAACTTGCATCACCACTTCTTACAACTGTTCTGCTTCTTTCAAGAGTAGCAATACAAATACTTTCCACGAGGAGGCGCCACCGCAGGGCATTAGGTACTATTGTTGAAAGTCTGCAGTTCCCTATCAGGAACAGAGCTTTTGAGCAATTAAAACTAGACCTCTCGCTTGTATAACCTTTCATCACTTATTTTAAGAAGCCTTCAGTATAAGCCTCCAAGTCTCTTCTTCTATGTTGATGGCCTTCATAGATAAATTACTAAAATTCGGGCCTTAAGTCTGTTTTGTGCAGACGTACGATTGAAAATTCAGCAGTCTCTTAACATGTTCTCAAAAGATGAGGGGAAATAGAACCCAGAGGAATTTTAAAATACAAGTTAGCTATCTACAAGACATTCCTGAGAAAAATAATTCTCCTATTAGTGTTGGAAGGAACACTCATCACAAGCTGCCACTCGAAGTTTGTGTTGGTAAAGTGTACTTCTGTGTAAATTCCCTATTAATCTTCACAGAAATTCCAAGTAGTACTAATATTGTATCACTAAACTGCATGAGGTAGTCCCACCAGCCTCTTAAACTCTTCCTCTTACTCTCCTCAACACCAAGCCTTTCAGTCCTGTGGTTCACAGACCAGTGGTGAGTGTGTTACACTCAGTACAAAGGATAGAGCCCAACAAAGGCACCTCTGTGCTAGCACTTGGTAGTTAACACCAAAAAACAGTTACCAACAGTTGCTGTAGCTGAACTGTGTAAGCAGCAGATGCATCTCCACAGCCACTTTTCTACTTCCAGCAGCTGCTGCAACCATCTTGGCACAGTCAAGAGGTGCATCTGTGGCTAAGGAACAGATGACCTGCTCCCAGTATCAGAGGAAGACCACACTGACCAATGAACACAACCAAGGAGGTTTGGCTCCGATTTGTGAAGCTGGGAAAGATGACTACTGGTATAGTTCCATGACAGAGGACATAGGTTAAGTGACAACAGGAAAGACTACATGACAAATGGTAAAGGGGAGGGGAAAGACAGAACAAAGGTTCATCTTCCTTACTCAGGCAGCTGTAGCCACTGCCATTAAACCACAGCATCCACATCTACCACAACTAGAGGTACCACTGCTACCTACGGAGGATTTTACCAGAACAAAAGTTCCATTTTAGACAATCCAGTCTTGCATAAAATGCAGATCAAAATAAGATAAATACATACTGGAAGCTCATCAAATGCCTGCATCACATCCCTCCCCAAAGAGCAGAAAAGCCAAATAGTCCACTTTCAAGTGTGTGGGGAAGTCAGATGAATGCCTCTTTAGGGAAGGGGGTGCATAAAATCTTGTTCGCAGAGGGAGGAAGCTTTACTGACCACAACTCCTAATACTGACTGTACAATGCAACAGGGGAGAACTGATGTGGGCAAGAAACTTGTCATGAGAAGTTAGATTTCAAGGTGGATCTTCCCTACCCTGTTATCTACAGAATATTGAGGCATTGTTATTTCTTTAAGTAGCCTTGCTGGCATTTTCTCTGGAATTACTATGTTAATAGCAGTGCATACTCATAAAAGCATATGCTTCAAGAGGTGAGGTGGCAGAAATAAATAGTAGTGCCAAAAATAAATACTGAGGCTTTTTCTGTTAATCATTATATACTTGTACTTCTCTGGAGACATTTAAAACCCGCCTGGATATGTTCCTGTATGACTTGGTCTAGGTGATCCTGCTGGGGCAGGGGGATTGGACTGGATGATCTTTGGAGGTCTCTTCCAATCCCTAATGTGCTGTGATTCTGCGTGTGACTGTGTTGCGCAAGCTAAAACAATGTCAGTAACAATGCAGAACTGGAAGATGAAAGTGAGAACAAATACCAAAGAGAGAGCTCTGAAAATAATTTATTTGAAAAGTTATGACAACACACATTCCAAATTCCAAGAAATACTTGTATGATTCATGATTTTTGGACCACTTATGCATGAATTATGCTAGCCCACATCCATTATTTGCATATTTCATGAGTCGGACATAAAAATCAACTTTCTGAAAGTTATCTTCTCCATTATTAGCAAATCTTGTCATTTAAGTACTAAAAAGCTTAGTTGCGATTCTAGATCTAAACCACAGTGGTTTACACCAGGGTATCATGGTTTTGTTTGCAGTTATACATAGCACTGTTATTTTTAAACTACTGTAAGAAGAGTCTGACCGATTTATTTTTAACAAAGTCCAAATTTTGAAACCATCTAGGTATGAACCTCAACTGGTGTTTTTCACCAGAACTCTGGAACAGATACTCATCCAAAACAGAAAAATAAATAATTGAATAGGCTTCAGAGAAGAAGGCTTTAAAGTTTTGAGGTGTGCATTTCCCTGTAACTCTGATCTAGCCCCTCGTGTTTGTTTCTGAAACAAACAGGAAGAAATTACAAACATCCCTGAGATAACCACGTGTAGTCAGGGCACGGAGGCAGCATGTAGAGAAGAAAAGAAAACATCTGTATTTCCTTCCCATTCTCTTCCACCTGAAATAAATTCTTTGGATGCAGTTTGTCTTCTTTTCTGGAAGCATTTACACAGTATCTAATGCTATCCACCACCATGACTACCCCTGGGGCTTTTATGAGGGTGGGAACAATCAGTATAAGAATTACTAGGGACATCAAAGAGACAAAACATTTATTGAAGAGGGAAGAGGAAGAGAGGGTGTGAGGTAACGAGGGTCCTACTGTATTTACCTTATGTGCCAAGCATGTGGACAGCAATAAAAACCATGTAGGGAGCAA
Source organism: Rhinopomastus cyanomelas (assembly GCA_013400115.1). Lineage (NCBI taxonomy): Eukaryota > Metazoa > Chordata > Aves > Bucerotiformes > Rhinopomastidae > Rhinopomastus > Rhinopomastus cyanomelas. The sequence continues at coordinate 41,553 of VXBP01003843.1, forward strand.
TTTTGGTCAGAGAAAGAACACGGCAGCCTAATGGGAGGCCTTTGTTCTTCAAAAGGGTCTCCTTTTCCCCTTTTGTGCTTCACTTAATTCATGGCATCTGAGCTGCTCTTGAACTTGACAGACAGAGAGAAAGAGGGGGGAGAAATGGAGAAAGGGGGAGACAGAGACACAAAGAAAGAAGAAAGAAAAAAGGACTTCAAAGAGTTTTCCTTTGAAAATTCAGTTGTGCTGTATGCATTGCTGAAGGTTTCAGATTCGAAAAGGGCAGAAAACATTTCATGTAATTTCATCATGGGGATAAATTGTCCAATGCTCTTATTAAGAAAGTCGGAAGAAAGGGACAGAACAAAAATTTAAAACAAATCTGAGCTAAGGAATATAAATAAAATAGAATTACTCTCCTGGGTGCTTCTTATTTATTTTCATGTTAAACCTTCCTCTCAATGGATCCCAATACATTTCTCAAAATCCTATCAAAAACATCTGCCTTCCAGTAGTCACCTGAAAGACATACACGTTCCACAGGTCACATCAGCATTCCCAGCACAGCTGTTTCTGCTCGGACAGCAGCGGCATCAGCGCGGCTCAGCGTCACCTGCGGGCACCGGGCACTGTGCCCAACACACTGCTCCAAGCAACCCTTTTCAGAAGAACTCTTGGGCATTACTGACAATCAGAATTAACACATGGTAATTCCTCCAAAGATGAAGTGGCTTGAATCTAGTTGTCTAAAGAAAAAGCCATGAGGGCGTAACCTGAGGCAGGCTCCCAAGCTAGATCCTTTCCTCCCCACATCACCGCACCATGCCGCCACAGCTCTCCAGTAGTGAATACTGGCTCTTGGAATATCACTGGCTTCTCGGTCCTTTAAATATCCATGCCATGAGCAATATTTCCATGAAATAATTCATAACTGCAGACTGTGCTTTTCTCAAGCATCTTTTTTGTCCACCAGACCACCTCCTCCCCTCGGTACCATGTATCAACTACTTACACGTCATTTATATACGCCTTTGTGGATTCGTATCTACAACATGCACACTGAAAATGTTTGCCAACAGCATTCATAATAAAACATGAGATTGCAGGAGATTTATGTGCCACTATCGTAATAAATTAATACTTGTTTCGTATTAGTTCAATAAGAGATTCTTAATGCATAAGGACCTGAAGGTTCCCTGACAATGAACCCGTCCCCCTCCTGATGTTCCATTTTCTGACACGAACCTGTAGCACACTATTTCCCGAGTTCAGAAAAGAGCAGTAAATCCACAGTGTAACACTACTTAACGATGCTCTTCTCAATACTTGACTATTCCAAGACCTTTTCATCATCTAAACAAAAAAGGTACCTAAAATTTTCCAATTAATTTCATAACTTCGAACGCTTGGTCTCCTTTATCAAAGAGGACCATAACATACGTCATTTGTAAGGATATATATTTTATTAAGCCTTCACAAAGCTAGTTTGATTTACAAGTCCAAAAGGCACCAACAGACCTTGCCAATTCCACAAAAATGAATGTTATAAACCGACAAGGCAAATCAGCCTCCAGCAGTTCCCAGTACAGTCACTGACACAGCACAGTTTAGTTGTCATTATGCTTTATAAAGAGGTTGCTGTCTCACATTGGCAGCATATTTCTGTCTTACGTGACCTGTAAGGTAACCTGTGAAACATGAAATAAAATCAGTAGAAATGCTTCTTTATCACAAGCTTGTTTCTGTGATAAAGAATTTTGTTTTCTGTACAGTTTGTTTGCTTGTGTTGTCTTGGTTTTAAAATCTGGGGTAATTCCACCCTAAAAATTTACAGAGCCTGTAGCTGCTACATCAGCTTTACAAGCTAGACTGGAGGTACTTCAGCTCACAGATACTAAGTAGAAGCAAAAAATACAGAAGCAAAGAGCTTACACAGAGCAAATTAAGTAATCAAAGATAAAACTATAATCTGTTTGTGGATCAGGAGTGTTTTTCAATATTAATTAAATTTATAAAACACTAGGAATGACAATGTTACAGCCATATAAAACAGAAAGAACTGGAATACTTCTGATGTACTAATTACAGAAACACAAATATTACATTAGTAAGCCTGAAACTTTGGGCAAGAGTAAAGATGAATCCGTAGATTCTGTTGCCTTCTCTTGAAACTTATTTGCCCCCACACTTGCTTCTTTCCACAAAGTTGAACTTTGCCACCCAAAAATCTCACACATACCTGAAGAGAACTGTAGTCACAAGTATCTGGCGATGCTGGACAGCATTTAAGCTCCTACAGCTGGCAAAGCAAATATATTAAGGACTACGTTAATGACTATATTAATAACTATATTAATGAGAATTCTGACTGTTTCAGCAAATTCTCATTTTAAAACAAATAAAACAAAATCATACACGTTAAAGTTACTTTTCTTCTGCCTTTTGGCCATCTTACACATGCGCTTCTGTAAACCTTGGCTTACATGTAAGAGCAAGTCAAATGATCAGAGGGCTGGACCACCTCCCCTGTGAGGACAGGCTGACCAAATAGGGGTTGTTCAGCCAGGAGAAGAGGAGGCTCCAAGGTGACCTTCTAGAAGCTTTCCAATCTCTGAAGGAGGTTACAAGAAAGCTAGGGTAGGGCTTTTGACACAGGTGTGTAGTGGGAGGAGAAGGGGACTTGAAGAGAGGAGACTGAGGTTGGACATTTGGACATTAGGAAGACATTATTTCCTGAATGGTGGTGAAATGCTGGAACTGGTTGCCAAAGGAAGTTGTGGCTGCGCCACCCCAGAAGTGTTGAAGCCTAGGCTGGATTGGGCCCTGAGTAAGTTGATCTAGTGAAGGTGGCCCTGCCTTTGCAGGGGAGTTGGAACTAGATGATCTTTAAGGTCCCTTCCAACCCTGGCCATTATATGATTCCCATATGTTAAGTTTGACCAAAGCCTTTCTTATATTTGACTCTTTATTTTAAGGATGGATTTTGTTATGTTAACTCTTCAATGCCAGTAACATGAAACCATCACACTGTCTTCTCCCCAGAGCATTCCTAGGATCATTCATCTCCCCCACTCAGTTTCATGAAATATGCAGAAAAAAATGCTAAATACATCTGCCTTTTTTGTGAATTTGGTTGAAATCAGCCAAGAGGTAAGAAATTTATTCAAGGAACTGGAAACCAAGACACATCACTACTTAAAAAAACAAAGTTAAAAGCTAATTCTTTCCTGCAGCAAGATGTTCCAGTCATAGAAAAGCTTTCTTCTGTCTTAAGCCTAATAGTTCCAACAACCAGCTTCCAACAATTCTTAGACAAAAGAAAGCTGAAAAACTTGCTTTATAGAGCAAAACAGTTCAAGTATACAAATAGAAAACACTACATACTAGACCACAAATATCTATCATGATGGTACTCACTGACAGAAAAGTCAAACCACTCCTTCAGCAGACTGGTCCTGAATCATTTCATCACATGCACACTGGGAAACAAGGTGTCAAGCACAGCTTCTGAGCAAAAGACACTTCTAAAGTGCAGGTGTTGCTTAATATTGGGGGGCAAGCAGCATAGTACAGTAATATAAAACACTTGAACCAGTCACTGATAAATAGTTTATAGAGTAACCCTAATAAAATATACCACATTAAACCAGCGTACAGATCACAAAACCTAAGTAATTCATCATGACAGACTGGAGGCAGCAGTTGTATTATCCTGAAGTTAAAAAGAAATCTCATCTGTTTATTTGTTAATGCAGCTTCCAGGCATATGCTCACATAGCTTTCAGACAGAGAGTATGTATATTGTATAAATAGCATTCTTCTATACACACAGTCTTCTGTCTCCTGCGATGTGCACAGCAATCACCTGCCTACATCAAGGCTTTCTATTTTTGAAGTCACTATGTAGATTACATATTCTATCTATCTTAAACTACTCACTTCCCTTAACTGTGCATTTCCACAGGGAATCAATTCAAGAGAATGCCTCCAGAAATGTTGCCATGCTACCAAAGCCAGGTAATGGTTCCCTTTTTTTAGTTTTACTTTAAGCTGGATTTCAGGGCTATACAAGACTCACAATATAAAGCAAAGTAACTAACCAAATTCTCATCCTCATTCTTATGCAAGGAAAGAACCCAAGAACTCTGTTTAGAGGAGGTAATTTATTCGTTAGCAGGTGCACAGGGTTCATACCTCTCCAATCATGCGCACCAAACTGGACCCAAACCCATGCCTGTATGTTGTACAGTAATACATATTCAATAGATTTCCCAACACACCTAGTACATAGCAATGACCTGCCCCACTTCACATGCAAATTAAGTCTCTTCCCATTTGAACCCGTGCTGTCTTTAGTGATGAGATTCTCTCTGCTGGTCAAGCACCCTTATCTTGAGCCCTCTGCATTCCTTATCTTTATCTCCAAGAACAATGTACAGGTCACCTGGTTTCCTTATCTCTAGGGGTGGACCCCCACAGTGGATAGAATTTGGCTTGTTGTTCTGTTCAGGCCTGTTTGCCTTCTTGCCTTCTTAATGTAATGAGCAATTGTTTTCTAAGTTATGCTTGCCCCACCAGTCAATTCTCACCCCCTTTTTACTGTTCTGATATTATTTCTTCAAACAGCTATGCCAAACAGATGAACATGTATGAACACTCTGCCTTTTTCCAAACATCAGCAGGAAGCCTAACTTCAAAAAAAACCCTGAAAGCAATCAGCAAAGCATTTATTCACTCCAAAGATACATTAATATCCAGTTCCTTCTTTGGAGAATCTCAAGCAGACCAAGAAGAGTATTGCTTTAAACTAAACTAAACACAGGTTATTATGCAAAGTTCTTGACTTCCCATCCTCTCCTGTTGCCTGTACTCTTGACATTACCACTGCACTTGCCTAGCAAGTGGCCACATGATCTACCCTTCTTGGTCATTTACAGAATCATCACGGCTGGAAAGGACCTCCAGGGTCATCGAGTTCAACCTTTTCTCCTAGCGTCAAACCGCTAGACCATACCCCTAAGCGCCGCATCCACTCGTTCCTTAAACACCTCCAGAACACAGACATGCTTCCTTTTTCTGGCATTTTGTTAATTAGCAAGCCCTGAACAATCTCTAGATTCTGCAGTGATACTAAGGCAGTTTAGGTATTTCTTCTACAAGTTGTCAGTTCAAAAGTCAATACAAACACAAGTTTGGTCAATGGCTATTACCATCTTTGCAACCTCTTCCATAAAGTGAGAACATCAAAGGAGGAGATGCTGCCTGTGCAGCTCAGGTTTTCCTACATGCATATTCTTACCCATAGATAAACTTGCTACTGACACTAAGGAAGCAGAAGTTCACTGGACAGCTGCTCTATCAGTTCTCCCAAAGTTAACAGTGCCACCCACCTCCAGCTGTGAGTTGTAAAGCTGTCCCTTTTTCTTTTGGTTTCCCATTCTTCTCTCACAGCAGCGACTGCTGTCACAAAAAAAAGTCTTTTTGAATGTTACATACACACTACCCTGTACACAAATACAGGATTAGATAGTAGCTTCAATTTTTTTGGAGTTGACGTAGGCTTCTCAAATCTGATCAAGGCACAAAAAACAAGTAACCACATCTTTATCCCAAACAGTGAAAAGAAACTTAGGAAACAGTAGTCTTGAGACCAATGGCTTCAGGGTAGTCCAAAAGCTTCAGTTAAAAGGTGCTATAAAAGCCACATTGTTTTACCACATCTTGATTACAACACATACTATTGTTTGTACCAGAAGAACATAATCTCCCTTATACCTTCTTTAAAATTACCAGAAGAGTTTATACCTCTGTTCTTGGCATTACAACATCCATGGCAACTAAAAACACCTTTTATGCTTATTTCAGAGAAGTATAAAGACTCATAAAGGAAACTACAGCAGAGAGAATAACTTCCCTCTTGCCAAGGCTTTGTTTAAACACCCATTAGCCTATGGTGCATAAAGACTGACTCATTTCCTTTCAAGTTATTCCATCTTATTCTACTATATTGAAGTGACAATAGCGAGCATTTGACAACAGCTTCATTTTAATGGCAACTGATTAAGCTATCACAGCTACATGATTATGGCATCACAAAAGCAGCAGGTCATACCAGGCAGTTTACCGATGCCACCTAGGAAGATTGTTCCTTACATTCCTCTGACAGCTTCTTACTTTTTGCAATGCACTGCTGGTGACTCCTCACTTAGCTGTCCTTATGTATTAGTAAATTATTTGGGTTAATCACAAAGGATGCTTTTAAGGTCACTCACTATTAATTCAGTCAAAAAACCATGCTGCAGTAGCTTTTCTATCTGTATGGCATTTTTTTCAGGAAACTGATGTAACAGAGCCAAAGCTTGTTTGGCAGCTACACTCCAATGCTTATTTTTGAGAATTCAAAACAAAAATAGTATTGTCAGTACTACATCTGTGATCTTCAGGTGTTGGTGAGCTCAAAAACATCCCAGAGAACTACCCAAAGCTAACCAAACTGCACGATGTAGGTACTTGACAGCAATTCAAAGACCAAGGCCCCAAAGAGAGTGCAATAGAAGCCACATGCTGCAAAGAGTTATCGTAGCTTCAATAACACTCTGTGACAGCTATAAACTGAATACTGAATAACAGTAGGCTGTGTACTTAGAGAGGGGAAAAAATGCAAACCTGAAAATGAAATTCAAGACACTGCTATTTCTTGGGCAGGACAAGCAAAAGAACACCTCTGTGTACCGAGAAATACCTTCTATCAGTGGGACATTAGGGATGTTTCAATTAAGTATTGCTTGAGGAAGGAAAAAAGTATCTATTATTGTACATTTCTTCAGTACATTTTATCTAATGATTGCAAAATCCATCCCAAACGTTAAAACTTCAAGCATTCAAGAAGGCAGGGAGTCATTTTTTATTATTGGGAGGATTTGTTTAGGGGACTTTTTTTCACTTGCTTTTTGTTTGACTTTGTTTTGTTCTTTTACTTGAAAATGAAAGCAAATCAAAACCCTACAGCTTGAGAAACTAACAAATGTGTTAGCTAGGAAACTTGCTTAAAATGCCATTTGGAGGAAGCATAAACTAGTGGGAAAATCTCTTAAGTCCTAACCTCAGTTCTCTGAATTTACCCACACTAACATATGTAAGAAGCAGTACATTAATACTTTTCTTTGTACTCAACCCTTATTTCATGCTTTGCCGTGGAACCCAGCATCCTCAAAGTTTTCCTTGCTCAGTCAACACACAAGTTTGTTGACAACAGTACAAAACATTTGCTTCAAACATATTCTGCTTCTTATTTTCTTTGGTCCTCACAGTTAGCAGTGCCACATTTATCCCATTGAACTGGTTTTCTTATTTCCTACCTTGCTTACACTATGCAAAACCCTAAATCTCAAGTACATTACATGTACGAAATAGCTTTAGCTGCACACGTGCAAAGGAAATGCACACAACCTTAATGCAAGGAAGAAACAGCAACACCTCAGGGAAGAATTTTGTCCGAGGGTAAATCTGCTAATGCTTATGAAACAATCCTCTCAGGGAATTTCAGTTGAGACAAAAGAATCCCTAAACAACAATAAAATTAAAATTTGGCGACTAGACACCATGACTTGCAATGCTCCTGCAATAGGCAATGCCTCTCCTTTGCTGGCTCCAAGATCAAAGCTCAAACCTGGAAGCCTCTGACTTGGAACGCAGAAAGACAACACCTTTAGTTTATTAAACCCCTTTGAAAGACTGAATTTTTGGGCCTTTAGCAAATTTCCACAAACACACCAAACTTCTGATTTGGGAAGGATAACTACCAGCCTCTTTGCATGGCTAGTACTGTTGTACAGACTATAAGGAAATGTTTAAATATTCCTGTTAATCCACGTATCAGTTTTTATTCTTTCATTCCTATAGATGTGTAATTTTCACCAGAATCCTGATCAGACATACTGTCCCAAGATGTACAAGCAAGAATCAGTTTTTAACTATGAATTATCGACAGCATTCCTAGACTCTATTACTTTCACAATGTAATTAAATTGAGATATTACAGCTAAAAGAACCTTCTCCTTTCTGACGAAGAGCAACTGTGTACTTAATATTGTTGCTGGATTAGACCCATTCATTTCCTAGCGCTGACAGATGCTAAAGCTGTCTTGAAAGTTTTATTATGACAAGTTCACCATTCAGGAATGAAACTAATCAGTAGTCCAGCTACTTCATAGGACAGTTCTATACTTAGTGATATAATTTACCTCTAGTTGCTGTTTTACTTAAACACCAGGTTTAAGTAACATATTTGTTGTGTAAAGGCAAGCTGTCTCCACAGAACAGCTGACAATCAGATGGAGGAAGAGTACTCATTTCCTCATTTCTCCTCCTTTGCACATGAGGGTTATTGATTATGGTAGCCTTGAGACAGAACAGAATGTACCAAGAGCCAAAGCTGGGAAGTGTCATATCATTTCTCAACATTTGCCCATTCAGTTTTACCTTGAATTAAAGCACATGATACTGGTAAGACTCCTCAAACAAGCAGAGCTCATTCGAGACTAAAGAAGGCAGAGTCTACCTTTGAATTGCTGCCGTCACCTGAAAACCTAGGGAAGGACATTTCAAAATCACTGTTTTAAATATCAGAATGACCCATTTTGCAGCAAAGACATATGGAAATCTGCTTCTGCTACCATCCTTAATTTCTGGCCCTCAACTGCAGCTTTGCACCGTGCTGCCCATTTACAACCACAACTTGTAATGCATTTATAGACTCTCTAGTCCTACAGAGACATTCTGAGGGCAAAAACATTTGTACTTGCAGTGTTCTAGAAAGGAAAGGAGATTTTTACTCCTGTAAACTTGGAGTACCTTCTCAAGTCAAACAGACAAAGCAGCATGCCCAACTTTTGTTTCTGCTCACAGGAAGCATCAATACTCCAAGCAGTCTGGGTAGCACAGCCTTTTTTTCCTCTGTGCTTCAGTCTCTAACAGTACCATCTATCCTTTCTGAGCAACTTACATCTGGAAAATTATTGCTTGTCTAGAAGCAAGACAAGAAATTATGCAGCTTCCTGTTCAGATTCCCATTTCGAAACACTTCTTACTCAGTTACGAGTAAAGTCATCAAGAACACTGGTTTTAGGGAAAGAAACTGTATACACAAAGGGTATCATCTGCCTAAACTACTTAATGACTTCACTGTCTAAAAAATCAGTTTCCTAGCAGAAGCACAGTATTCCAGTGTTGTCCAAGCCCACTAATGCCTACCCCTCAGTACAACCTATCCTGTAGCCGTAAACAATCTTCCCTGATACTTTTTAGAGACAGAGGTGTATTTCAAGCAAACAGTTTAGCCACGTATTTTGATCTAGCACTGTTCCACTCTCTAAGATCACAGGTGAAACACTCAATGGCTGTTAAAACCAACAAAGTCAGGAGCCAGTCACTTCAAACACAATTTTTTTCCATCTATGATCCTGCAATCCTGAATGATTAAGGACTTTACTGTTTCTGTCTTATGGGTTTGAGGAAGGAGTAAAAAAAAAAACCCAGTAATTACTGACACTGCTGATGAACATTTTCACGGAAAAAAGTGTTCAACACCAAAATATTCAAATTATTACAATCCCACCCCTAGACTCGCAATTGGCAAAAAAAAGCAGTAACTGAAGCCACGCAATCCACATCTCACTCCAGCTTTTTATGCACAGGGTGGGCTGTAGTGCCCTCGTGCAGGCACTACTTTGCCTAAGCATGGTGCAACCAGTTGGCATGGCTTGATTTTTGCACTTAATTTACTTAGGCTTCAGGGAAAAAAATGGAAAAAATATTTTTTATTAATTAATTTTAATAAGGTGAGACGTGGGGAGAATAGACGACAAAACTGATAAAAATCAGAGATTTTTGTCAACCAAACTAGCCAGCATCACAGAGGACAAACCTCAAAGAAAAGTCATCAAAAAAGGAATTACAGTTCTATGATAAAGATGAGTCGCAAACATAAGAGAAAAATGGGAGGAAGGCTGTGTAAGGTTTCACCCATATGAGCGCAAAAAAGAGAAAATCCATCTCTATTCATTCCTTTCTGAAAGGCCATGAAGAATAAAGTACTCCAGCTGTTAATTTTAAGATGCCTTTGCTTTCTTTTTTTTTTTCCCCCTGGAACTTGAAAAGTTATTTCAAACCAGTTCTTACAGTTTTCTCCCCTCATTAGAAAATTCTGATCACACAACTAAAAGCACTGACACCTGGATGAACTGAACTGCTTGCCAGTGTTACAGTAGGAAGGAAAGAAGGCGAGAATTCATCAATTGCACTACTGAATAAGAGTTCATTTATACTGAAAAAAATGCGCATCTTATTGAATGAAAGCAGTATGAAAGGAGAACGCCTCTGCAGTGGCACATCATACTAGTATTTAAACAGTCAAGTGTTCAGGGTATCTTTTTAAATATAAAAAAGCAGCAAATCCAATAGAGCTTCTCAAGCAAAGATGTTGGAGCAGAAAATTGCCCTGTTCCTTCGGCAAAGTCTGTTGTAGACGTCCCAAAAATTAAAATGCAAACCCATCAACAGAGCTCAACCACTTGAGCTGCAGAGACTTTTAATTTCATTCTGGATCAAAGAACAAAACAATTATAATGTTTGTATGTTTAGTAAAATGTGAATTCCTTTATCCCAAAAAAAGACAGAAAGAGATGTTGCATACAATGCTCTACATACACTCAGAACTGAAATCACCCCTAGAAATCACACAGGGAACCGTGTGATCCCCTCAGAGCCCTGTAAGTGCCGTTTATCTCTGCCATAACACTTCAAGGATACTTTCCTCCAAGCTGACTAGGAAACAACTTCCTATGTTTATCATCACTACCGTATAATTAATTGCTTCTGTCTACATATGAAAGACAGTGTTTGTTGTAAACATCGCCTTTTTTTCTACTCAATCAACACAGAGACTGAAACCAAAGCAAACATCACAAATTTGGAGAGCTAGATTACATGCCAATCTCTGTGTAACACATCTTGAAGCTGAGGTACTGAACACCACACTTATGGCCATCACTTCTTTAATAACACGCAGTCATAGATAATTGCATTTGCAGAATGACAAAAAGTAAGTCCACTGACCATATGATTTCTTCACAGTTTGTGACTTTTTTCCTCTAGAAGAATGTACTTCAACAATACTTAGAGAGATACTTCCCTGGTCGTAATGGCTATTTACGACAACAGACACACATATAAATCCATAAAGAATATGCAAAGTATTCTTTTCCTGGTATATCTTTCTCCAAACACTTCTTAATTGCTTATTCCTTTGCTCTTCTCCTTCCTCTCCCTGTAACAGAAGTTATGTATGTGTTTGGCAAGCAAGGAAAGAAGCACAAGCACTTAGGACATCAAAAAGAAAAGGGCACACAAATATCCCCTTTCCAAAGACCTCCAAAATTATATACAGCAAAATCAGACACCAACAAGGTTAATCATAAAAGCTCTCAGCTTTCTGAAATCAACCTTTCCCTCTCCATTTACTACAGAAGCAGCCCACACTTTGCCACAAACACAGCATTTAAAAATAATTATATTGCCTACCATTGTATGGTGCCATCTTATGCAAAGCTACTGCTAGCAAGTTTCATTTACAGTAACACAGAATAGTATCTGAAAGTTCATTAAGACATTATTAAGCACGGCAATGTGGATATCAATGGAGCACTGCTTCACACCTGCTACTTGGAATGAAAATCAGACTCTACCACCTCAATCAACACCTTCACTGAGGCTTCCAGTGCAGTCAGTAAGTCAGTCCCAGTAGGGTTCAAATTAGCTAGGGATACATTCCTAAAACTCTTTGTGTGTGCATTCTCAAAATTTACACTTGTTTTTAAAGATAAATTTGGACTCAGCAAAGTCTTTATCCTAACACAGTAGACTTTTAACATTCCAAAAGCACTACAGAAAGCCTTCATCTTTGCTTAGGAAAGATTGTTTCTTTACATTTGTGCCTGAAGTACAGTACCTTGTACTGTGCTTTGGGACAAAATAACATGCATAGTAACACAGAACTTCAACTGCTAATGGAACGTTTGTTTCTGTAAAATCACAACTTAGTGCCAAAAGGACAGAGAATTTCTTCATGGAGGAACTGCTGGAAAAAGAATCCCCTTTATTTAAAGAAGATGCACTAGATTTCTGTGTGCAAGGTACCGTTTCACTATTAGAGTAGTAATTTCCCAAACTGAGGATCTGATGTCTGTAATTTAATGATTACTGTTAAAACATGATTCGTTATCAATACAGTTGATGCCAACAGAGCAAGCAATAAGAAACAATAGGTGGGGTCACCATGAAAAAACCCTCATGAAGCACGGACGTTGGCAGTTAATAGTGAGTTGAAAAGTTAGACACCCAAGTACAGCCAGGGTATCACATCTGATGATTAATCTCAAAGAATGTCGGAGAATGCTGTGGCAGTAATACATGAAAAGAGGAAGTGTCGAGGGTTTTTTTGCTTTCTCAACAAGAGGGGAAAAAAAGCATTTTTATTGTCATAGCACTTCCAGCAAGTTGATATTAAAAAGGAGATTTCATGCCAAAGTCGGCTGTTTAATCTGATAAAGGCGGCTTTCCTATTTCCCATTGTATAGATCAAGTTGGCTACAGGAGCCACACAGAGCTTTGAGTAGCACATTTTTCCGTGAGGGCTGTATCGTTTGATCATAGCAAAGCACAAGGACTGCTGGGTAATCTGAATCAGAGCTGCAGAAAAAGGGAGCCAGGCAGCCTGCTGAGGCCAAGATAACCATGTCACCACAGCATCCTGCAGCACTCCCAACCATGGACCTGGGTGTGGAGGGGAATCACCCACCTTCACTTACAAATTTGACATCGAGGTTTGCACACAGCCCCCACTTAATGCAGTATGTTTCTCTAAAGCTCATGTATAATGACTTAATAAATTAAAGACTAGCTCCCCTGTACTGACGAAGAGTCTCGATTGCTTTCAAAACAGATTTCAAATCCTTACTGCTTTGAAAGGCAATGCATAGAATGTTCTTTGCAAGTGATCTAGCCATTTATGAAGCAAATAAAATTCGTCCTCTGAAGTCAGTTTTTGTTAGAGGACAGGACGCATACAAAAAGGTGTCTCTACCTGTGATGCTGTTCATAGCCTTACCCAGCAGTCCAGAAGCAGCAACAGACTGGTGGGTCAGGTCACCTGATATTCAGAATGACGACAGATGAATGCATTGACAGGTTTATAACAGGTCATAAGGGACCCCCAAGTAGGATGAAGTTTAGAAGCTCAGCTTTTCACCAGGTAATACCCCTGGAATATTTTCCAGGCATTTCCAGCCTCCTAACCTTTCCACAGTACAAAGCAGCCTTTCAAGGCCCCACTTTGTCTTCTAACTCAGCTTTCACACACCCAGGTTTTGAATCCAATTCAGTTCTGGGATGTGAAACAAGTACTGCGAAGTGACCTACCCAGGTATTTCCTCTCTTTTCACTGAAGTCCTGCTGAAGCCACTAACCTGGATAAAGTTTTCAAAGCTGCATCCAAAATAAATTACCACAATATAACCAATAAAATTTTAGACCTTGAGCAAACACAAACTCAAGCTACTATCTGCCACTGTATCCTGAAACACAAGCTAATTACTTTGTTCTACTTCCACAAATTGTGCAATTCTGTCATGCACCACCAGTATTAGTAATAACTTATAATATCTGTTCTAGTCTATCTGTGTAAGCTAAGCACGTAGAAGCCTGTAATGTACACTAGGCACCAACGTACTACCTTGTTCTTATGCTTTAAGCAGAAGCAACAACACTGACTGAGGCAACTCCAGTTGCCTTATTTTCTGAGTCTTGTGGACAAGAACATAACTGTTTCTCATAAAAAAGTCTAGAGTAAAAGAAAACACTGAAAGTTTAGGGTGTTTCATTCAACAACTCTACAATAAAATGTTAGGGGGAAGCAGTGGGGTTTTTTTGTTGCCACCCCCATCCCTTTCCTCTGCACAATAAATTTAGGAAAGTGTAGCTGGTTCTTTTTTGATCTATATACTGCACACAGCTCTGTGCCCATCCATCCATAAAAGAGAACAAGGGACGTGCACAGTAAAAGTTATTTTTTTCTTTTCTCACTCCAAGCTTCCTTTTGTTTGCACACACTTCAGTGTTGCAGAGGTGAGGTTTTTCCAAGCATTGCAAAAACTTCTGCACTCCTATTTCACTCAGAAGTATCTGCATTGCTGAGACACCTGCAGTCCAGAGCGCTATGTTCCATATATACATTCAGAGTGGTATTAATTGACACAATTCTATTTATAAATGCAAAACTCTGTCACATAAACACTGTTGGGAAGTGAATGATCTCATTTCCACGTGACCAAAAAGTTAAGAGCTCTAAGTTAGCCCTTCTTCATGCAATTACATCAATTTGCCATTACAGTTGTTAGTCCTTTCAACAGCTTCATCTCAGAATCCTGGACTGACCCAAGCTTGAAGAGTACTGCAGTTTGCTCCCTCTTAGTAGCTTATCAACAAAAACACATCACATATTCTTAGCTCCAGGTGCAGCATGCCAAAACTGAAGTCCCATGTTTTGCTTATCAGAAATTACAGGCTATACAGGATACTACTTTTCTGCAGAAAGACAACTGGAACTTCAATTATCCCATTACATTTTTTATCTTCCTTATGCACTGTCCATCCCATCATACCAAAAAGTGCATGCTTTTCAGGTCTCCATCTTTCTTCAGAGAAAGAAAAAGGTGAAGAGTGGAATTTTAACCTCATCTAAATGGATACGTGCTCAATACAATTTAGTGCACGTAAACACGGCAGCGGTAATGAGCACATGTTCTCCTGTTACTCTAAAGACTTTCAGCACACTCACAACATACTGGGGCTCTACATAAACATACAAACTACTTTTGCCAATCTAAGCCAGAGGAGAACAGTTTACTTGCTGAGGCAAGGAAAAAAACCTTACAAAAAAACCGTGGCGTACTACTCTAACACACTTTGCACTACTGACCAATAACAAAGTCAGATGGACCAGACGTTTCAGGCAACCTTTAGAGCTGACTTGCTGGTTTATCTCAAAAAGGCACACAGTTATGTCAACAAAATAAATGCTAGTTAAACTCACGTGTTTTTATTGGCATTTTTTTATTTGGGCTAAAATTGCAAATCACCACTTTAAAAATAAAAGGAAAAAATGCTAAACACTTCCCTGACTACCAGAAGGCAACAGAGGACAGGTTAAGAGTATGTACTGAGCAGCCAGCTCTGCTGCCAGTGGCATAAAGGTGCACAACCCAGTGATAAATGGAAGCGCTCAGAGACCAGAAAACAGCTGACCATTTCCAAAGGCTGCTGTGCAGGAAGTTTCCTGGTACAATTAGCAGCTCAACAAACCCTTAAAGAGATAACAAGAATACATTTTATCTGCTTTGGAAAAGAAAATTACTCAGAAAGAAGTCAGCACTGAACAAATTATTCTGAGAGACATAAGAGGACACTACTACCATCACATTTTTGCTCTAAAAGAACATACATTTTTCTCAGACAAAAGGAATTGCATCTGATTGATGAAAAAATACAAGTATTTTCCTCTTCAATACTATCAGCAAAATTTTTGTGCTCGTATAGCTGAAACAGGTCCAGACAAATAAAAACACAAGGTCTCAGTTTCCTAGACTCTGGGAGTGAATTTAAAGGTAAGTAGCAATTAGGTTTACCAGAGAGAGATCTGGATCATATCAGTCACCATTATCACATAATAAACAAGTCACAGTATCACGCATAGATGCTTTTTGGTTTGCTAGCAAGATCTGAGAATAAAGATAAAATACACTGCAGTGAAGTCACTGTACTGAATTCATGACATCATAATTGTTGCTATGGCAACTAGCTAGTATCAAGCACAGAATACTGCCTTTACTGCAGAACCAAGGAGCACCTGTGCTGCCACAAAAGATAATGTTCTTATTCAAACGCAAATCTAGTCAACAACATAGGAACTAAGATATTACTGTAAGTAAATTGTCTTTCCAATACCACTTCTTTTGTTCACCTGGTGTGAGACTTTTTACACACTCATGCACACATGAAGAGGTCTGGAAGTACACACAAAAGTCTCTTAACTGAAACAAAATGCTGTGTTTTCTTCAAATTTCCTCACTTTTTCCAGTACAGCGTCATTCTTCTTGTACTTGTCCCTTCAATGCATACGAATGTGGTCATATGCAACAAACCTCTACTCAGACATAAAACTCCAAACTGAAAAAACGTTTTTGCAGTTGTTTTCAACAAGCCAGACAGACAGGCAAACTAAAACTATCACACAGCAGCAGAACTGATAAATAACATGTTCCACTTTAGAGCCCTCCCTATACCAGTCGCGTGTTTTTATGCACTCACTAAATACTATACTTCAAGTGTGCAGAGCTCTAAGAACAGTCTGATAAGTTTCTTGTAAATAAAAACATCATCCTCTTTCCTCCAAACAATCCTCTTTCACATGAGGAAAATTTGCTATTCCCAGGTCCTCACTACTCAAACATAAAAGATTGAAAAATTAAACAGTTTTAAAAAAAAACAAAACCCAAAGCTACACAGTTGACAAACAGGTCACAATTAGGTTTGTGATGGTTAAAGTATTACATGCACAGATGTGCCACATCCAATGTGGCAGTCTGAAATACATCCCTCAGTATTACACGAAATAAAACGCACCAGAGAATTAACTCCATGTTAACTTTCTGAATAAAAAGAGTTGTAGGTCAGTAATTCCACATAGTGTTTCACACTTCAGTATTAAGTGTTGATTACCACCAAATAAATTTGTTTCAAAATAACAGACCACACTATAAAGTATAAAGTAGATTTATTTGCTCCCTCAGTGATTCCTGAATTCCAGTTACTGCTGGACCCAACACTTCCACACAACCGTATGTAATTAGTCAGTGTCTAAACAGTTTCAGAATGCGATGATGATTTTTCAGCTTCTAAGAAAACACAACTGTCCTAGTTACCAATTAAATGACAGCATCACACTTCTACGTTGTGCTTGTCTTTGTTGGACACCTGTACTACCACTGTCAGGCACACTGATCATACCAAAACCAAAGGACAGAAGTACTGAAGGAACCCACCTCTCCAGTCCCTGCTCTCTTTATAAATGCCATTGCAACAAATTACTCAGACAAAGCAAAGAACACAAACAACAAAACACTAAGTTTCAGATACAGATTATTAGTGGATAGCTGCATCTCGCATGTTTCTGTCTTCAATGTGCTCCTTATAGTATTTCACACAAACAACCAGGCCAATTCCATAGCAATCCCCAGTTTAACCTTCACAGCATGCAGGGTAGTCAGGAAAGGGCCACAGTTGACACCACGTTCTAGGGGAATTGTTGAGTGTGTCAAACCACTCCTCACCACTGCAGAGTAATGAACAATCTTCTGCATGTGTTTAAAAGTCTTAGGAACAGATACTGCCTTTGGTAATAACTTGTGTATACAAACATATATTCTAATACATCCAGGACAACTGCCACCAGCTCAGAAAACTCAAAGCAACACACCCCGATAAAACCTCTAGCAGATTTCAACAAAAACACCGTTTTCTCTACTTTTCTGCACTTCTAAACACAAATTTCTTGATGTGTCCGTTTTATACAATTCACAGACCTATTTCTGATGTAATTACAGAACAAATGGCAATAACATTCCCTTCCTCATCAGTATAAACAGCATTTCCAGCTTTCACACACAATACAAAATCACTACTTTAAAAGTATGAAAAAAATACCACTATGCTTGCATTTAATTTTGCTTTTTGAAAGACCGACAGATGAACTGATCCCTTAAGACAACTAACATGTCTTCTCTAAGAAAATTTTGATTGTTCTGAGATTTTTAGAGCACTTTTTCTTTAAGTTTAACATGAACTTGTAGTACTAGGTTTCCTGAAAAGCCCTTCTGGTTCAGTTTAACTTCTGCTCACATCAACGCTAAATGGGGGAGGATGAGAAAAGTGCTGGCCCACCTACGCAGATGGTATTTTTCATGTATGTTTCATTTATCAGTATTGTAACAGAAGCAACAACTGAACATTTTGTGCTATGGTCTTAAAAGGTACCCACAACACTCACAAACCTGACAACACAACAAAGAAATACTTACTACCTGTCTCTCTTCTGTCCCCCAGCCAACCAAATAGAGCAAGGCCAGAACTGCCATTTTGGCATCCATAACTCTTTACTCCTCTAGTCAAACTTTCATATAGTAAACCCTTTCACTGTTGGGGAGTTCATCATTTAAGTGCTTAAATACAATGCTGTTAGTTTAGAAAGAATTATGTTTACTACAGATATTAAAATGTTATTAAATGTGCCCAGATCCACTTAAATTTTAACTATGTCAAGAATTATATCAATGAAGTGCTTTTTCCCCCCAACACAAACATAGCTGAAGTGCATTCTCAGGAAGTTTTAGGGCACTGGGCTTTAGTCAGTCCCTTGTATATTTGGAACAAGTCCAATCTGCACCACTGCACTAAACTGTATAAAGTGCAGCAACTAGGTTACAAACCAAATTAAATCACATCCCAATAAAACACAGCATTTTTATCTCTCAGAGTGGAGAGCTATTGTCTACAATGCCACCAACTCCTACTATAATGAGAAAAGGAACAGTCTTGAAATAAAATTAGCTGAAAATTATAGATTTCTGCAGTCCCTGTTCGTAAGGATAATTCTCAAACACACCGAAGAGCCTTAGTCTTAAGGAGTGGAGTGTCCACACAGTGGTGGTTCTTTTTCAACAAAGTAGTAACAGGGGTTGAATTTTTAACATCCACCTTCTTATTTTCCCCCTTACATTCACAAAGTAAGCAAGCAAAGGAGCTTCCAGTTCTCCATCTCCCTGGTAGGGACTTAGAAATTGTTCAGAAACCACTTGGAGCACCCTTCAGCAGTTGTTTCCCAGATCTGAAAACACATAGATAGGAACATCACCTTTCCCAAACTCATGCATGGTGCTCCAGAGCACTTTAGGACAGTAAAAACAACAACACAGAAAACCTAAGACGGACTGAGGACTGAGAAAAGGCATGTCAGTTTTTTCTTTTAGTTTGGAAGGAAATACTAAAATTACCATCAATCACTCTAACCAAAGATTTACGTGACCCTTCTCCGACAGCAGACACCTAGAAATGAGTGTAAAAACAGGACAAGCAAAGGATAGCTCTTTTGATCACAATCCCAAATACCAAGAATTTGCAACTCAGCATTTGCATGAGCCAAAAGTGAAGAACAATGTGCAACAGACTCATTAGCCCTCCTTCCTACAACTTAACACACTGCATAACAGTGGAAAGACTAAGGAGCAAAGGTTAATTTAAAGCCAGATACACAAATTTTGTGAAATGGTTTTTTTTTTGCAAAGCTGAGCAGATTTAACTTTGGAAAACAATCGAGGTTCCAGTTTACACTTTTCCACCTGTGTCCTCATTTGAGAGCTTTGACTGAAAGCCTGTCCCACAGCTGTTGCTACAATGACACTTTTATTAGGGCAGTGGCTAGCAGAATCCAACAGGCAGCAGCACAGCCTGGCAGCTGATGGCTTCTTCACTACTTTGGCACACCCATCATATCATATCATATCATAACCAAAGAAGATCCGTTGGAAAAGAGCTAGCAATAACACAATACAAACAACATACTGTGCAACTGATTTGAAGTCAGAAACTACCAGACATCAGACTAAGTAAAGATACTGAAAGAGTTTAGGATTATCTTTCATTCTCAACTCTCTTAAGTGCCCAAGTTTAACTAGCTTTGCTGCCACAAATTGCCTAAAGTTTGCAGTATGCAGACTGGAGTATCAAGTACAGATAATCTTAAAGGAAAGGGAAATAACTTTCAGACTTCATTCCACATTTGAGATACTGGAAATATATCATTACAATTTATATTGTGTAATTCGGGTCAACACAAATTCAGTGAAAACAGAAGTAACACTGTTCAATAAAGGTTCAATAAATCTTGAAAAGACCAAGTCTTTCTAATACCAAGAACAGATACCCTCATTCAGGAACAAACATTGCAAGTGGAAAGTTACTGCTCCCTTCATCCTCCTACCTCCAGCTTCCCCACACAATCTCAACACATTTCTGCCAGAAGTTAGGACAGTTTTACACGGGCTCTGTCACAACAGGCAACGGTTGAGAGATGGCCCAGCACTCTTCCTGCTTATGATCCCACTTTTTGGCAACAGCCCACCCTTAAGTTGGATTAAGTGTAACCTGTCATCCTCAGGTATGATGACAAAGCAACTCAGACAATCCCTCACTCACAGATTTCAATCAGAATTATCTGAGCTACTTTAGGCGGCTTAGATCATAGTCTTTAGTAACGCAGCTAATTTTAACTGAAATTGATTATACAGTACCCAAACAGACAGACCCACCAATAGATGCAGGGGAACAGGAAACTCCAACAGTCAGAAGCAGCAATGTCTTCCACTACTACAGTCAGAGCTGGAAGAAATTGTCCCTACCCTAAGATTTCTGGTACTTTTTCTACAGCTCATGTGTATATGCATCACAGGATGAGCTGGGAAACTCATTGAGAAGTTGGTAGGAAGTAGGGAGTAACATATCCCTATCTCTGCAGCCTTACAAATAAGGAAATTAAAGTATTTATATCTACATTTGAAAATTCAAATAAAAGCAATAGCCTACTAAAGATTAGCAGACAAGATCAAAATTATAAATAGTTAGGCATCTTTGCAACAGGATTCTTGGAAGAATTCAGCAGATTGTATGAACTAATGATGTGGAAATAAGGATTCATCAAACATCGGAGTCATTTCTACCTGTATTCACTGTACACTCCTCCCCCTCAGCTATATCTAAGTAGTATAAAGCTACAACTTCACACTGCTATGGTCAGGAGCAAATTACTAAGTCACATGGTATTTTTCAAATAAAACTGAATCATCTAAAGGACAAAGAGAACAAATAGCAAAGATGCTCACTGCAAAAAAACCTGGTGACTTCCAGCAAACCCTTAAAGAAAGAGAGCAGAAAAACAGTAAGCTACATCTCCAGCCCAGGGATCTACATGTTTTTCTACACCAAATGTCTCCAGCTATATTTACTATTTTAGCAAAGTAGCTGTTCACATCTTCCTTTTCCAGAAGTTCATACACTGTCAAACATGCAACATACACTACTTCATTTCTATATGACTCTGATTTCGGGGGGGGGGGGGGAAGCTGCATGAAATGACAAGCCAAAGGTTCCTTGTCACAATATCACCATTTATAGAAAAGAAAAATGTGTCTCTGATAGTGTTAAATGACTGAAGCAGTTATGATTTTGGGGTTTAAGGTTGCCTTACAGGGGTATCAGTCCAAACTGCAGCAGATGTAACAGCGTAAGTAATTTCCCAAGTACTTGTGCCTGTATGTCCTTCTAAGTCACAGCACTTTTTAGAGGTGTCTCCCTGTAAGTAGCACTAAAATAAAAGGAGCCACTAAGGGCTTCATCCACAATTTTTATTAAAGAGTTTCTGCCGTGGCTACCATTAATGCAATTGTACCTGTGACAGCAGAAACCCCGCCAAATTTTCAGCACCTATTGGTTTCTAAGCTATTATTTCACTTAAGGGCAGTTTCATCACTGGCTTCAGTGATCCATGTACAGTCTGCTGATAGAACAGGAGATCCAGCATAGTGCCCAAGACTATACATTCCCATAACTTCCTTTGGGCCAATACCATTTTAGATGAACTTGAGCTGATCAACGCAATCAACTGTGGTTTCATGGTGGTTTATGTCAATATAAAAGCAAAACCATCTAAAGTGATTTGAGGCTAGTTTTCCACCAGGGTAGCAAGTAAGGGTAAAGCATGGAAATGAGTCAGTGCTAGGACAGGTTCAAAGTAAGTGGTAGGATCACATGGCTCAGAACACGATTCCCCATTATAACATGAAAACCATCAGAGAGAATGAAATTATGAAAAGACTTAGGTCAACATGCATGCTTCTTGTTTCTTTTCTTGACTGGTCCTGCTATTTGTCTAATCTCATTGTAAGCCAGTTCAGAGAGCTAAACCAACAAAAAAACTATTCATTATTTTGGCAAAGCTTGTTTTCTGCCAATTTAATTCCCTGAACTAGCTCAGCAAAGGAGTCAGGCAAGCATCTGCACCGCTGCAGAGGAGGAGGCAGGAACGCACAGGGAGTCGAGGACAAGCCCAGGCTGATTTAAATTGTCATTGAACTGCATACCCTACAGCAGATCTACATCACATTGTAGTTAGAACTGACAGTAATCTGTGCCTTTACAACAGGAGGCCTTCATCGCTGATGAGAGTACACAAACAGCACCAGCAGTGAAACATCCTAAGCCGAGTTAACCTGAGCATAAGCTTGAATGATCACATGTAAAGGCAAAAGAATCACAGTACTCTCACCTTCAGAAATACTACAGAACATTATCTAATTATTCCCCCAACACCACTTCTGTCAAAGCATGCTCTGTAATTCCCATCACACAGATTGAGCCCAGAATTGGCAAAACCAGGGACAATCTCAGAATTTGGATCTGGTAAATCCTCTATACCAAACAGTTCCATCACTCATCTATGTTGTTTATTAACCCCAAACTAATTCAGTTAGCCAATAGCAGTGTATGAAAAACTTCTTTTGAAAAGATTTTGTAATATGGAGCACAATTTATAATGCAGTTACGTTGACAAATGAGGACATTTCCTAGACAGCTATGAAATAAGAAACTGGAGAAATTAATGCTGGAGACCCTAAGTAATCACTGTTTTCTACAGAGAAAATTAAAGGTGCATGAAGCAGCACAAGGGCCTATTCACACAATTAGGAAATTTAATGTAAATAACTATAGAAAGGAAAATACACCTAAGCATATTTTTCTCAGATTAGCAATCAAACAATTTCAAGTGAAATACAATTACTTAATACACAGTAAGACAACCAGTGTCTTCCCTTTTCTGCCCTGCTCAGTACAACAAATCCCATGCTTAACTAGCCCTTTACAACAATGTAGTACATTAGGAAATGAGTGGGGAAATGTGTTAATACAGAAGTAAATCTCTGCAGTAGTAAACAATCAGCACTGTAAGTCTACCCAGCAACATGAGATAGTCTTTCATTCACACACCCAACCCAAGCATTGCACAGTGGGGACACACAAGCCATATTTGATTTCGTTCCACACCACCTTTTGACAACAGCTTTGTCACCAAGATTCAAAATACACATCATTATAGACAGTCATTTGCCAGGACTGTCACTCTCAAAAAAAAAAAAAAAGCAAAGCTTTAAGTGCAAGTAGCAGATACTGCCTCATTATTAGCTGTAAAAAGCACCAGTATCAAGCTTATTCTCTCACTGTAATCTGGTTTGAAGTCTGTAACTCCACAGGAGCAAATATCTGAGGAAAACAAATAAAAACTTATTTCATGCAACAAAAAAGCTACTGCAAATCTGACAGAGAACCAGGGAAAAAAACCAACCTGTCTACGGAGAAAATGAACATTACTCAAAAGAAAGAAGCTGGATGACAGATCAAACCAAAACATTCTGGACAGTACAGACAAAACATGTACTCCAAAATTGTTTGCACCCTCCCACATCTGAACATACAGAGCAAAAATGAGCTACCCTACAAGTGGAAATTTTGAGGAAGTGTTCGAAAACTCATTTTTCTGGGCAATACACTACTACAAGTGAGCCAAAGCAGAAATAATTCTGCATAACTGATTCCTTATACAGAATATGTTCTGTTTATTGGACAGACTGAGCTGAAGGCTACCTCCATCGACTCCCATCAAGTGAAGCAACTGCAGACACCATCACTGTTATTTGCTAAGAGAAACACTCAGAAACTAGCCACATTCAATATTAGGAAATTTGTATTAACACTTATTGTTTGAATTATTCCTGCAGGCTAATCTCTCAGAAATTGTCAGTGGCAGCAAACCTGATAGTTTTTTTCCTTCTTAAACTGACAGGGTGGGAAGCTCAGATTCTATCCCCTTCCTTCTCAGGAAAGAGGAGTAAGCTCTATCTCATCGAGTTGTGAAACCACCATACTGATGCACACCTACTCAATTCTGATCCACATGCAGAAGTCCGACTTAGCCTATTTTTCAACTAGCTGTTACACCAGCAAATTTTGGTCACCTCTGCAAAACAACAAAAAAAAAAACTACCCAAGAAAAAAAGCAGAACCATCTTGATAACTGAGCAGAGCTATACTAACAGAGAAACAACTGCACAGGGCAGACAAGCCTTCTTCAGTCTGTCCCAAACAAAAGCTGAAAAGACAGCCAAGACAGTAGAACCTACTTCCCTGGTAAGATTTAGGAAGTATTACAACAGCAGCAGAACCCTCCACTCTCACCACAGCCAGGTAGTCCATTGGGAAGAAACAAAGTTTATTTTAGCCTCCCACCCACCACTGATAGAAAATGTCATAAAAGCAGCTTAAAATCAGACAGCCAACAATGAAAAAATAATGAAAAATATCTTTATTCAGTACCGAGACGTAATACCCAAAGTCTCAGTACCTTTCCACAAGTGAACATGATGCCTGGGTCTGGAAAATGAAGCTTCCCAGTAACATGTTAGTTTTTGGCTTCACTGCAAATGACAGATTTCTATCCCTGTCACGTTCCAGCAAAACTTTAAACTGTAACACAAGCACACAGACATGTTTGAGAGGAATACACCTGTATTTTGGCATGTAGAGACCTGAATTCAGAGACCTAAACTCCCAGCTCAGCCATAAGACTGCACAAGGCCACTGTCCAGTATTCCATTCTATAAAAATTACCAAAACGTCAGCAACAAAGAAATTTTGTTTGCAAGACACAATGTACATTTTTATCATGCTGGATAAAATATCTACACTCTCCGCAGTGGTTAAATTGCTGCTATAAAGGAAATTGTCCTCAGATAAATGGTTTCCCTATGAGAAGGTTTCAGTGCTACACCTCACCCCAGGTCAATAAATCAAATTAACTGCACCTTGTCCTCTGGCCAATGACATCATCGGCTTGACCACATCTTGTGGAACGAGTGCAAAAACATATGCTATTTAAGGCATGAAATCATATTACTGCTTTTTGTCCAGCCAGCCTTGTGCTGTTGCTCTGTGTAACAGTCAGTCACCTGAACAGTCTCATTACTGCTTCTACAGATTTTTTTTCTTCTAGTATTCAAAGCTTGTCTTCACCAAGGGTGAAGAAAAAGGATAAATAATCCAAGTTGTTATTTTTTAAATCAAAATGCTTTTCATTAGCTTGTACTTGGTGAGAAATTCAATTTAGAACCGAACTACAAAATAAACCGTCTGCATTTCTGCCTGAACTCTCTTTCCAGTCATGTTTCAAAGATGTTTACATGCTAATCTGGCACTGCTACTCTGAAAGTACCCTGCTGTTAGGTCCTTTTTCTCCACAGGGTGAAAACAATGGTCACTAATGAAAACCTATACAGCTTTATCTGAAACCCATCCCGGCATAAATATTTTCTTTTTTTTTCTTTTTACTGCCTCTTTTTAGTAAGGTAGTCCATTTGTTTTCTTTCTAAGTAGAGTAATATCTGGTTCAAAACTTAATTACTCCAGACAATTTAAGAGGATTAATTTCAGGTTTCACTTGATGTTCTTATGACACATTCACAGAAAACTTATCTTCCCTCCTAGACCCTGTGCTGTCTAGTAGTATATTCTGTCTTGAAAGTCAAACCTAAATGAAAGGAAAAAAAAACCACCACCAAAATGACCCAGAACAGTCAGCGGTACAAGCAGTGACAAAAGCATCTGACACACTGCTCTGTTAAACTGCATCCACGTTAAGCAAAAAGAAGATGAATAAGATTATCTTCAATGTATTCAATTCTGTTTGTGGTCAGAAGCAGGAGGAAAGCTGTTCAGATTTTGAGTGTGTCTTGTATAACTCTCTCAGTGCCAGCAAAGGTAAATTAGAAACAACTCTCCGTTAAGGAAAAGAATCAAGGACAAAGGGACCAAAAATGCCCAAGCCTCTGAAAAGCAGATATGAAAGGAACAGCTTTACAGTCTTGAGTTGCTATAAATTAAAAATAAGCTCCTTATTTAAAAGACATGAGTGTTTGAGAATCTATGAGCAGATCTGATGCTGCTCAAGCCCCAGGAGGGTTTTGTTTTTGCTGGCAGGGGTGGAGATGGGGGGGTCATTTTGGTTATTAGTAAATAAATCAAGCAGCAGAGAGTGAGGCCTAAGCGCCTGCCAGAGGAGCAAGGCCTAGCTCTCCCCCCTCCTCTCCTCATACAGCCTGGGTTTGATCTCGGGGCCCTGTGGGTTGCCAAGAAAATTTAAAAAAACCAAGAGAGCGAGAAAGAAGAATCATATTGAACCACAAAAGCACATGGGGCGAATGTAAAATATAAACACGGCGTTGGGCTCTGAGTGGCTGTTATTAAAGGTCTGAATTACTAAACATGAGAGGCGGGGAAAGCCAGGCGGCCATTTCAATAATATAAACCTCCCCGAATTAGACATTATTCAAATGAGGAGGAGAGGGAGAGAGAGAGCGCGCCAAGGAGAGGGACCGGACCCGCATCCTCAGTGCCAGCCCACCCTGGCGCCCTGGGCGAGGGGACGTGGGACCAGTGCCCCGCACCCCGGGGACCTGCCCCAGGGCCACAGCACCCTACTCCCCCCACCGCAAGCCCTCAGGGACGTGGGAAAGGCAAAGGGGGACGAGAGCAAACATCACTGGGGCAAATCCAGCCGTCGGGAGGGGAACACGCCGCAGGCGGAAAGGGGCGCGTAGAAACTCTGCCCACAAACCCCCAAGTCACCCCACACCGAACCTGCCCTTTGGGGAGGGGGGGAAGGTTTCAATCAAAAGCTAAACCACTCTCTCGTCCTACCCCGCCCCGAGGCCATCCGCACCCATCTACCCCATGCCTGCAGGCCGCGGGCTCAGGGGAAATAACCCTGACTGGGGGGGATGCGGCTGGCTGGGGGTAATGAGAGGGGAGGTGAGGAAACCAAGACTTTCTGCCTCACCCGGCCCCGCCGAGGGGCCAACATCCTGTCTCCCCACTTCATGCGGTGGGGGGAACCAGCCCCAATCGGGGAGACCCTCCCCACTCGAGGGGTCGCCCAACTCCCCCACCCCACCCTAGCGGGCCGGGACCGCTCCAGCGACCACCTCCCCCCCCCCCCCCCACCATGAATATGTAAAGCGCCTTTATTGTGGGCGTGCGGACCGGGGGGAAGCCCGGGCCGGGGGGGGCTACCACCTCCGTCCGCTTTTGGGTGTGGGGATACCTCTCTGCTCCCAGTTTCTCCCCCAGTCCCCCCCTCCACCTCGACCCCCCACCGCCTCTACGTTGCGCTGCCGCCCGCTCCGCCGCCGCCCCCCACAGCTCCACTGGCTGCCCCGGCGCCGATGTCCCGGCGTGCAGGCGGGGG
>VXBP01003843.1:69137-205317 GCA_013400115.1 Rhinopomastus cyanomelas
CGCTTCCCCCTCCCCACCCCGCCGCCTGACTGCGCCTGCGCCTGCGCCAACCGACTGCGCCGTGGCTTCGCCGTGCGCATGCGCGAGTCTCCCTCTTTCCCCCTGCCGCCCTGTCCGGCTGTCTGCCCGTCGGGCCGGAGATGCGCCTTGCGCGCAGGCGCTGGGCTAACGTTCTTGCTCTCTCTGTAGCCACCTATCCGTCCCCCTCCTTCACTGAGCTATTGCCCGCACGGCGCAGGCGCCTGGTGGCCTTCGCGTTCCTTCTGGCCGGGGTCTCGCGCCAGTGTTTCACTTGCTCCCCCACCCCTCACCGACGGGCCTGGGGGGTGGGGAGAGGGTCCGGAGCCCCCGAGCTCTCGCCCGCCGAGCCGGAGCGGAGCTGAGCTCTGCGGGGGTGGGGGCTCCCCACTGCAGCCCCGGAGGCTCGGCGGGGCGACGGGTGCTACGGGTTCACGGCAGCGGGGCAGGCGCCAGCGGCGGGGAGGAGCTGCTCCCGGCCACGGCGGGTATTTCCAGCCGCCGTTAACCGTTCAGCCGCCGGGCCGGCGAGGGGTGAATAAAGGCGGCACGATGGCAGCGATCTCCTGTAACGCCGTCAAGGCTGGAATGACATCTCGAGAAGCTGCATGTGTGTGTATGTGTGGTTGGCTGACGCTGCGTCCGCACCGCGGACACTCCCAGCCTCCAGCGCAAAAGAAATGAATAGAAAGGGATTGCACACAGAGAGAAAATGAAATCACAGGACCTACGCTGCGCTGGTGGGAGTCTGCTTTTCCTTCAGAAGTGTCATTGCAGGGCAGTGATTCTCCTCTGTTAGGAAACGCGCTGTACCCTTGTTATCATACAATCATAGAATCATTACGGACTGGAAGGGNTAATTATAATAATCCTGAGTACTAATAAATTATGCTAAGCGGGGCGGGCGAGCGGCGGGGGGGCCGCGTGTGCGAGTATGAATATGAATATGTAAAATGCAGTAATGATTACCTGCCGCTGCCGCCACCGCCGCCGCCGAACTCTCATCTTGACTCGCTGCTCCTCCGTCCGCCATTTTGAATATTTTAACCAAAATCGGCCGCCCGATAAACNCCCCACCCCTCACCGACGGGCCTGGGGGGTGGGGAGAGGGTCCGGAGCCCCCGAGCTCTCGCCCGCCGAGCCGGAGCGGAGCTGAGCTCTGCGGGGGTGGGGGCTCCCCACTGCAGCCCCGGAGGCTCGGCGGGGCGACGGGTGCTACGGGTTCACGGCAGCGGGGCAGGCGCCAGCGGCGGGGAGGAGCTGCTCCCGGCCACGGCGGGTATTTCCAGCCGCCGTTAACCGTTCAGCCGCCGGGCCGGCGAGGGGTGAATAAAGGCGGCACGATGGCAGCGATCTCCTGTAACGCCGTCAAGGCTGGAATGACATCTCGAGAAGCTGCATGTGTGTGTATGTGTGGTTGGCTGACGCTGCGTCCGCACCGCGGACACTCCCAGCCTCCAGCGCAAAAGAAATGAATAGAAAGGGATTGCACACAGAGAGAAAATGAAATCACAGGACCTACGCTGCGCTGGTGGGAGTCTGCTTTTCCTTCAGAAGTGTCATTGCAGGGCAGTGATTCTCCTCTGTTAGGAAACGCGCTGTACCCTTGTTATCATACAATCATAGAATCATTACGGACTGGAAGGGACCTCGAAAGATCATCTAGTCCAATTATGGGCAGTACACTGCTCCTGGGGTAAGCCTCGAGTACATCATCCTCTCTTTAATGCTTTCTGCGTTTGACTAACCAGTGAGGAAGAGGGAGTCGGGCTTCATGCTTCCCTCGTCTAAAGGGAGTAAATAATGAGAGAGACGAGGGAACAACAAATAAGATTAGCTTCCAATCCAAAACTTGCCACGTCGGGACAGCTAACAGGCAGAGTGGCAAAACTTTGCCACTACTCAGCAGGTTTGGCAGAGTGAAAATAAAACTTGCTGGCTTTCTTCGCCTTGATATTGCATAAATACTGCAATAGCAGTTATCACATGAACTGTACATCTATTCAGAAAGAAACACAAGGTGGTATAGAATGGCATTCGCTAAGGACTTGGTCTTAATGATTTCCAAGAGCCATTAGCTCCAAAGGGTCAGAGTCCAAGCTGGATTTTCTTCTGGCACTCAAAACACTGGAATAGGAGAAACTGGCCAGGACCCATTCTTGTGTGATCCAACTGAACAAATGATGAGTTGTATCACAGATTGTTTTCATTGGTTGGAAAGAGTCAAAAAGGAAGGGATGAAGGAGGGAGACAGCAGGTTTCTTCCCCGAGGGCTGAATCAGAAAGGTAATTTTGATATATTTATTTTAAAATAAGTTCCTCTGGTAATGGGATTTTTTTTTCATACCAGAAAATAACCTCTTGGTACTGCAGAAAACATTAGCAGAAATGGACTGTGCTGTGAAAGAGCAAAAACCTTCGAACACTAATTCTACTCTCAGTATTCATTTGATGATATTCCATACCAGTAATTAAGCACTTTGTCTCACAAAGATCTGTGTTTCATTCACACTGAAGTGAACATGTAAACAAAGGCATAATGTCATGCTCCTCTTCTGTTCAGCCATGATCCTCACAGGCCAGTTAATCCAGTTTTATGGCCAGGTTATACCAGCACTGCAGCACACAGTGGCTGCACCATGACAGATAAAGGTGTAGAGAAAGGGCTGCCTAAATTAAACCTCTGCACAGCTCTAATCCTGCCTACGCTGAATATTCTCTCCCGTATCTTTCCATCTCACCCGTAGACTCTTCTTAGTCCAGCATGCTACTTCCTAGTAACCTCTTTCCCTGATAGTAGCGGCTTCTCACTGGGGAGAATTTGCTCCCATTACCACACCTAATTTAGCCTTTGCTCTGGCTCAGCTTCTCTGCACAGTTAGGTGGAACACCACGGAAAAGCTATCTGAAAACAAGTAGCTACTAGTTGGGTTTTTTTTCTGGTAGCTACTAACCTGCTCTGTGTTTTCTAATTGACCAGCTATAAAGAGAACTTCATTCTCTTTGGCTGGAGAGCTGCTCTCCCTTTAAAGATTGCTCTGGACCTATGTCTGCATCCTCTTCTCTAGTTTGGTTTGAATGCATCTCTATGTGATGCCTTCCCCAAGGTGTCATACATCCCTGTGGCTATATATCCAGGAAAGCTGGCCAAATCATTAGCGATGAATAATTTATCAGATAAATTTTACCTCTATTTCAGCTGTGAGGTGTCTGCAAACAGCTTGTGATTTCTGCAAACTTAATATTTGCTATTACTTGTCTCATAGTGCCTGACGGGTGTCTTAGTCAAGGGCAAGTTGGTGGAAATACCTCATATTTGAGATAATCAAGCACAAAGATGAGACGAGAAGCTGAGCACTCTAGATTAATTTCCCAAAAAGACTTCAGTGGGAAGCTGAGCGTTTGGCTGCACTGGGGAGGCTGGGCTCACACTGGTGGTTGAGAGATGTTCGCAACCTCTGCTGAAACAGATCCCACAGCAGCAAACACCTTGCGGGACTCTATTTCTCTTTTCTGACTGGACTTGTCAGCCTTGTAGAATCACTTCTTGCAGGGATTTTGCTTTAAAAAAATTTTCTGGAAGTGAAAAGCAATACCGTGTTCGAAATCAACACACCTGTAAAGGGAAGAAACAGTATTTTAAAGGTCTGTGCTTTACCTGTGTCTATGGTTTTGATTTTCATCCAGCTACCTCCTTGTTCCTAGCCTTCCCTGGCCTGCTCTTACTTGTGCCTGTAACCCAAATTTTTCTATGATGGCTGTATCACCTTCTGAATTGTCTATCTCCTGCTGGAATTAGACTTTCTTTTTTTTTTATTTAAGGTGGGGACGCAGGGGACAAAAGAAACACAAATCAGAGTTTTTAGGCAAAAAAGCAAGTTGGGAAGGAAATTACCCCTTTCCTCACACAGCTCTAGCATGCAGAGAAATTAAGAGCAAACTTATCTGCTCTGCTCCAATTCCACTGTGCCACTCAGATGTGGATCCCAGATGCTGCTTTTCTCACACAACGTCTCTTCTCTCTATCATGTTTTCTTCACATCAGATTTCTCTCTTCAAGTAGGGCCAGTTTGTAGTCACATTTGCTTCAGCTTTCCTTGCAGTCATGCACGTACTGCAACAGCAGCTTCTGCCTCACGACAGTCTTTCTTTGCCCCTTCACACTTCTGTGCATACCTCCCCCTAACCTTGCCATTTCTTCCAACTACTCAGATTGTCTCACCTTTATTATCTTACCTTTACATCGCTGTCTGCTTACCATTTTTTGTCTGTAACACACACCCTTACAGAGAGAACTGGCAATGTCTGTGTTACAGTCTCTCTAGTAGCTACAGTCTCATTTTTTTGAACACGCTATCGATATAGAATCCTAGAATCACAGAATCATTAGAGATTGGAAGGGACCTCGAAAGATCATCTAGTCCAATCCCCCTGCCACAGCAGGATCACCTAGACCACGTCACATAGGAACACATCGATATGAACAATGAAAGACAGTCCATGTTTCAAAAAGCTTGCAATTTAGAGATGGCAGACAAAGAACAAGGGGAAAATAGGATTACTAGCTCCTTGATGAGGAGAAGCAAAGAAAAGCAATGTAAAGACCCTGCATACCTATGTGTGGTGTCACAGCAGACATTAGTGGAACTCAGACCCAGACCCGAGTGCTCCGATGCTGTGCAGTTCCATGCTGTAATCACAAAGCCATTTTACCTTTCTCCTCTGTGTTGCTCCCCGCCCTTCTCTTGCACCCAAGCATGGAGGTGAGAGTCCACCCTTACCCCTGAGGCTTGGGACCCACCAATACAGTGTCTTTCCAGTAGCATGGTCTGCCGTCTCTTCAGAGCTCTTTCCTATGCAACCTTGTGTGTGCTGAGCATGAACTGCAGAAGAGGAATGGAGACTGTCTGGTGCATATATAGGCTGTTATTTTCCCCAACACGCTCCTCCGACTGCCGCTGACCAGATTGCTTTCTAGCCCTGTTTCTGTTGCTCCTCTGTTGTCTCTGGATTGAAGAAAGGATGACCCCAAATCTCTTATTTCTGAGCATTGTGCTGATGCTCTGAATCTCCCAGCTAATGAAAACACACCAGGAAAGTTTTACCACCTCATAATACCATGTAGCTAACCACTTCGTTGGAGATAAGAAATGGATGAAAAGAAACATGTTTTTTATGTTCATATTTTTAAAAAGCCACCGTAATTCAGAACCTTCACACATCCTCAGGAAAGGGAGAGCAAATCACTAAGAGCACACTTATCCTTTCAGGTGGGTTTTTCAGTCTGTTTCTCACTCTTTGCTGCTTTGGCTGTACTTACTTACTAGCTCAATTCCTTTGTATCCCTGCCAATGGTTGTCACCAGTGCAAGATCTAAGCACCTTGCAGTTTTAATCAGTTACAAATCACCAACTTAGAAGATTCAGGAAATTAACACTGTGCTTTTTTAGCAATAGGAAACTAAGGGAAAGAAACTAAGTCACTCGGCTTCAGTTGCAGGTGTGGCTGGGCAGCCTAAGAAGAGAAGCCCACATTTCTGTCCTCATTGAAAGAACCTCTTCAGCTTGTTATTCCTCTCCTGGACATCCAGGATGCTG
Source organism: Rhinopomastus cyanomelas (assembly GCA_013400115.1). Classification (NCBI taxonomy): domain Eukaryota; kingdom Metazoa; phylum Chordata; class Aves; order Bucerotiformes; family Rhinopomastidae; genus Rhinopomastus; species Rhinopomastus cyanomelas. The sequence continues at coordinate 74,753 of VXBP01003843.1, forward strand.
GCTCCATCTTTACCTGTCTATCTTCTCTGAGAGGTACAATGGGGTCCTACCACTTGATTCAGATCTCTTGGGGAATGGCATTTGCAATTACCCAAATGAGGTTGCCGCTCAAAACTTCCACGGATCTGTTCTCAGCAGTTTTCTTCACCTCCCTTCACACCAGAACCCTTGAAGATAACGTGGTGTGTGTTTGTTAAGAAGACTATTACCTAAGACTTAGGAAAGGCTCAGATGCTACAGCATGAGTGCCTGCAGTGTGACAGAGTCCGTACAGAAGGACAAGCACTGTTTTGTACCGTTATGAACTTGTTTTTGACCAGCGTTACAACAGACTTTCTGCCTTAGACCTTGGAAATGCTTTGGTGCTACTTCCACGAGGAACCAAATTGGTTTTGGCCTCAAGTGAAAAGGGGACCAAGAGGGACACATCGGATGCCTTTTAGCAACCACAAGGTTTTCTGTAGAATAGACACAGCCCATGAAACAAACACACAGCTGGATTTAGGGTGCTTTTGAAAACATTGTCTTTATTCTCTACCTCCCTTTCTTCCAGGACGGACTCTTTGCTTATTCCCTCTTCAGAAAGGGACTTTTCTGGCACACAGCCTAGCCTGGCTGGAGATTAGGGATTCTCTCTGCCCCTTCATCCTTGAATATTTCCTTTTAATTTCACAGTTTCAATTTCAATTGTGTAATTACATTCTGCCTACCCCAAATTCCTCTGTAATTTCAATTGGACACGGTGTCCTTCACTCTCTAAGCAGAACCCTTGCAGTGCTGTGGGGCACTGTTAAAAGGCTGCCACGCTCCACTCTAGTCCCATTTCATGTAAATGGGGAAAGAGAATGGACCTAGATCCCTTTGAACTAAAACTGCTGCTCCATATAGGCGAGACAGGGGTTGCTATAGAGTCTCAAAGCAGTCTTACCCCACGGCAATACACCGGGCATTTTTTACACTTCCTTAGTCTGAACAGATTTTTTGAGTAAAAGTCTAAATCTATCTGGAGGTGTTTCTTCCCCACAACACCATACCCTTTGATCTCAAATACAGTTGTATGGGGATGCCCAGACTACTACTTTGCTGAATGTATTTGGCCTGGCAGTACCTGTTTGCACCATTTAACGTGGCAGGAATGCCACCGTGATTTAATTCTGGGAGTTGTGCAGCAACTACAAGGTCTGCAGCACTGATGCCTAATTCAGTCAAATGTTTTCTAAAAACAGGCAAATCCCATGCCTTTTATGACCCAACACAGATATTTCTGGCAAACTTTGCCAACATTTTCCCTCAATTCCTACCCTAGTGGTGACCACATGAGTCTCACATCCTCCTTTGTTTTGCCACAACGTCCTTTTTTCAAATGTTGGTATCCACTTCACCGTGAAATATTGCTTCTTCTCTTGTCTCCTCTTGCTTTCTGCTTCCTTCCTTGCTGTGGCACAGCTGCTTACTTAGAATCATAGAATCATCATGGCTGCAAAGGACTTCCAGAATAATCAAGTCCAGCCCTCATCCCAACAGCTCCCTAATCCCTAGACCATGGCCTCAAGTGCCACATCTACTCATTTTTTAAACACCTCCAGGGATGGGGACTCCACCACCTCCCTGGGCAGCCTGGTCCAGTGCTCAATCACTGTATCAGTAGAGAACTGCTTCCTAAGATCCAACCTAAACCTCCTCCGATGCAACTTGAGGCCATTTCCCCTTGTCCTATAATTTAGGAGGAGAGAGCAGAAGCAGCAGCCTCGCTACAACCTCCTTGTAGGTATCTGTAGAGAGCAATAAGATCTCCTCTCAGCCTCCTCCTCTCTAGACTAAATAACCGCAGTTCCCTCGGCCACTTTTCATAGGACCTGTTTTCTAGACCTTGGTTACTGACTGTGAGCTGCCCTTTGGGTATCAGAGACATTCACCTTTCATTTTTCTACCACATTCTGCTGGGGTCTTCTGGGGAAATTTAAGGTGGACAAAGGGTGGGAGCACTTTTCAATAGAAGACCCCTCCTTTGTCTTGTCTTTTAGTACAAAGTTCCCCTCATCACACAATTTCTGTGGCAGGCTCCTGGAAAGGAGTCACTCACTTGGTTGAAAGTGATGCTCTATGCAGCTCAGCAAAATGGAACTGTTTTACTGTGGGAACTGGAACTGTCTGATGTTTGATCATCCTCAAGCACAATCCATTCATCTTCCTACATCTATGCCTTTGTCAAGAGGAACGTGGTTCAGATTCCATGGCTAATGATAGAGTCCTTCACCAAAATTCATTTCTCTTCCCTGCAGAAGTCCCCTGGATTGTCCTCCTACCACACAATGGTAAGTCTTTTCCTGGAATAAACAACCAGTTCCTTACTGGCAGTGCTGCATCCACATGGAGCCTCAGTGGCTTTGAATTTTGATGGGACTTCTGCGTTGTATATTTAGCAGACTTGGTCCTGCTCCCAAGAGATGCCTGAATGCCTACTCCTGTGGTAACAGACCTGAGGCTGCTGCTTGTGTCTCTGGCAAACGGCAGATAGATCAGGTGAGATCAAGCAGACCATATTTCCATGTTTCCTTGCTTAGCTTATACTGTTAAAAGTGAGTTGTTAGGAGGAAACGGAGCATGTAATAACTAGAGTTGGGTTTTGTTTGGCTTTGAGTCATAAATCTTAAAGGAAAGGAAAGAGCCATCATGTTCATCCCCAAGTTTGTCATACAATCAGCAAGGGGCAAGGCAGTAGTATGGGCAAGAAAATGAAACATGTGAAGGTACAAGCGCCAGCGGGGGGAAGTCACTGTTGCTTATTGTCAGTTTTGGTGTGACACAGAAAGTTCAGCTAATCCTCTTAGTTACAGAGACACACGGGTGGGGGGAGATTGTTATCTCAAGCAATTTGCTGGCTCTACTCCTTTTTTCCTTCGAGTTTCTTTTCGCCTAATTGAGCAGCATTTCTTTCTGGGACTGGTTTGCAATAATCCTGGGGCCTCATCTGGGAAAACACTGAAAAATATAAAAAGGAGAAGCAGTCCAAGTGAGGCAGCTATCATCATGAGTTTCTCTATTGAGAGAGGTGTCGGGTTTGGCTCCAAGTGCTGAGGATTAAAAATAAGATAAAGATTCGAAGTGATACACAACAGTCAGTCGATCAGAGCAAGCAATCACTCAGAAAGGTATCTCAGACATGAGCTGGAAGGCTGGGTCAATTAACGGGCATTCAGAAAAGGAGGAGCCTGGCTGTCTGAGATGGAGAAGAGTGAGAATTCCACTGGAGTGCATCAGAAATGTGTTGATTCCACTTTCATTGCCAAGGGGATCTATCTGTGGTAAATCTAATCAAGAGTCAAAGGGTGAACAAGAACAATAATAACTGGGGAGGTTTGTTTTTATTTATCCAGGAGATAAGGGCTCAGCTACGGGAATAGAATGAGGAAAAGGCACCTCTTTCAAAGCAGACTATTATTCCACCCACGCTCACTCATTATCAAGTTTTTAATATTCTACTACTAAGGCTGTTTCACAGTTTCTCAGCCTCAAGGCTGGTAATGTTTTGCAAATACTCTGCCAGTTGCCACAGGTATCTTTTTACAGAGGACTTGAATAATTAACACAGAGTAGTCCTGAAGACGGCAGTAACCAGAGGACATTCTTCAGTAGACTCCCAACATTGTTATGGGTGCTGGAGCACTGGGTGTTACCAGTGTGAGGATGCATTTGAGGATGCATATTTCCATACGCAGAAGGAGCCTTAGTCCCTGAAGGCACAAGACTGCTTCCAGCACCAAAGTCTTACAGCCAAGGGAAGTAAAGGCTCTGGTTCCCAAGCCCTAGTGATTCACCCTAAGTCTGAGATATTCGTGTTTTCAGCGAAGTGCTGGATGGAGGTAATTAACCCAATGCCCAGGTGTCTGAGTGAACAGTGTGTCTGTCCTCTGCTAATTGTTTCAGCTCATAACCTGATGCACTCATGTAAATCTGGTTTCAACTGGTATCAATTTACTCTGGTATCTTGGACTGAGGACTGCAAAAAGGAGTGATTAGATTCAAGATCGTATCAATGTATTTTGCTGTGGTGGCTAAAGAATTTATTACCTCTGACTCTGGAGATGGGTTACCTGTTCAGTTCGGGCAACTAAATCCAGCACAGACTGTGAGTCAGAGCCATCAGATGATACAGACAGGGCCAGAGTGGACATCAGTCACAAAGCAGTTGTAAAATAGTGCTTTTAAGAGAAAAGATGTTCTGCTGATGTCCTACTAGCACAGGAAGAGGAAGTAATGTGTGTGATACATACAGCACACCTAGACATCCTTTTTTTACTTAGAAATAGCTCATGTCTCTCTAGTGTTGGCCAACGTAGGGCCTTGGAGCACCTCCAAACTCAAAGGTTCTGAGGGGTGTCATGGGTTTCTTCTTGCTGGGATTTGGCCTGTGACACACAAATGGTGCCTGTCACTGGTTTCTGAACAAAGGAAAACCCCAAGACTGGATCAACACCAGGCTTTTTACACAGAGAATGAAGGTCCCAGCATGTGCCATGTCTTGCACCTTAATGTCACTTTGGTGTGTCACCTGCTTCATAGATAATAACTGCATTTCCGAATTACACATACATATTATAAGAATGAGAAGTATAATGAACAGATGCTACAGAGATCATAAAATCATTAGGGATTGGAAGAGACCTTGAAAGATCATCTAGTCCAATCCCCCTGACACAGCAGGATCACCTAGACCAGGTCACACAGGAACATAGCCAGGCGGGTTGTAAATGTCTCCAGTGAAGGAGACTCCACAACCACCCTGGGCAGCCTGTTCCAGTGCTCTGTCACCCTCACTGGTAAGAAGTTCTTTCTAATATTTATATGGAACCCCTCTGTTCCAGCTCACATCCCCTTGTCCTATCACTAGATGACATTGAGAGGAGCCTGGCTCCATCCTCCTGACACCCATCTGATGACAGCATCTTCAGTTCATTTCTTTAAGTTCTGTCACTTTTTAAAAGATACTAGTAAGACTTGATTAGATTTGCTTTTCCAAACTCTACTAATTTATGGTTAGGTTGTGTGTGGCAGCAGGGGCAGGAAGAAGGGAACTTGTACCTGTGCTACGTGTGACCACAAAATGACCTTTGGACCATGAGATACACAGGAATGCTCCATGATGACTCCCTGTGAACCTACAGTGCTTCCGACAACACAAGGAGGAATAAGAACAGCACAGGAATTGGTGGATTCATGGGTCTGTCTCTTCTTCATGCAGGTCTACAGAGCTGGCTAGATAGATGCAGAACTCCAGCATGCTCCGTGACCCTCTCAGGGAGCATTTCAGTTTGTAACACCGAACATACGTGGAGAAGTCACACGCTGTTGTGGGCGCAGACATGTTCCCTGAACCCTACTCTGTGGTGTCGTACTGCAGTTCTGCGAGGGAGATAGCATGCATGGCTGCAGGCTGTGGAGAATTTAGAAACGTGTAAAATGTATGCATGATGACTTTTAAAAAAGCATTGAATACATGTTCTTGTAGCTCTGTTTCGGATCTATGAGTGTTAGATCTCTGTTAAACAGAAAAGGGAAGTCTAAAGGCACTGGAAGGAAGCAGGCAGAATTGCAACTGAATCTCATGAATGAAAAAACATCCACCACTATGAATAGGACCATCATATTTCCCAATGGCAGCTCCCTGTCTTCCCCTAATTCCCCCCTCCCTCTCCCCTCCCTTCTCAAACACATACGCATACACGATGGGAGGAATGACAGCTGTTCTTCATGGAATGACAGCCCAGGGATATTGCATCCTCCCTTAAAAAAAAACAGGCAAGGTACAGAATAAGGTCAGTGAAGGGAGACAAAGGGGTCTCCCTGAGATGGCAAAGGGTAATTTATTGACAGATGAGATAGACGTTACTACAGAAAAATATTAAATGGATTCTTTTCCCCTGTCTTTGGAAGGGGAAAAAAAGTGGGAAGGGTTAGGAAGGACAGATGCCAGAAATAGAGACAAATTTCCCAGGAGAGGAAGAAGAAATCCTGAAGGAAATTAGGATCACGACACAGAAAAAAAAAATAAAAAAAATCAGAGCATCTGAAAAGCTACCAAATTCTGTCCTGGGATCCGTGCGGAAACAACAGAAAAGGGCAGCGGAGAAGGAGCCCCACCACTCCCGGTGGCCTTGCTTCAGAGGCGCGCTGTGAGAGAAAGAAGTGCTGGTAAAACAGAGTGCCTGATTAAAAGCCAGTGTTTGAAAAGGGCTGTCGGGAAATTACAGAGCTGTGCATGCACCCGGCGTCAGCAGTGAGGAAGACTCTGGGAGCACTAATCAAAGGGAGGCTGGGGGAGCATATGGAGCATGGAGATTTTATTAAAGACACGAGTGAGCCAGCGTTCATATAATGGGAGCAGCCAAGCTCAGGAGATGGGAGGAAAGAAAAGGCCAGGTCTTCTGCTGCAATAAACTGGCATAGTGCTGTCAGCTCTGACAGGATGTCAGTTCCCACTGCAAGAAAAGAGCCTGAGCAAGAGGCTTAAACAGTGGACATTATGAATATAGTTCCTCTGGCCTAGATTCATAATTTTCCCCAAAATAATTGTGCAGAAGAGGAAAGAAAAAGCCAGTGTACCCATGCACTCTGGTTAGGGTTCTGTAAATGCACGTTGCCCCCAACCAAGATAGGTAGATAGCCAGGATGCGCTCCTGGAGCTTGTAACATTAGATGGGTTTATGATGCTCCCCTGTCAGGGCCAGACTGATGACAGAGGGGTCACCAAGGAAAATTCCACAAAGATAAAAGCAGCAGAACAAAAGAAATCTGAAGGAGAACAGATTTAATGGATATTCAGAAGCAGGAATAGATTTAAGACAAACAGTATTTTATTCTGCTCCTTTGTGCAAGCAACATCGTTTTTAGTGTGTAACTCAGTCCGTGGGGTAGAATAAGAGACTAGGAAGACTGTTCTTCATGTGCCCACTGTAATTTGCCACATGCAGGATCTTTCCAATCCTGTCACTGCCTGCATAAAACTTGGTGAGATGTTTCCCTTAGAGCAGGTTCTTTAGCCAGGTGGCTAATCTCATCTAAATTCCAATAGCCCTCCCATTCCTGCAAGCACCCTGATCTTACAAGATGATCATTTACCATGCACAAGTCTGGTGGAAGCACAGGGCACTGCACGGCCCTTGTGTTGCCAACTGACTACGTTGCAGACTAAAAGTCAAGTTAAAAAGTGACAGAATTAACACTAGACTCGGATTTTAAATTATATAGATGGGGAGCACTCACCCCATCTCTGTGACCGTGCTGCTCATGGCTGAAAGGAATAATGGCTGGTCTACACCAAATTTGAAGCTTTGATATTCCAGAGTCATTTACAATCTTTTGAGCCTTGGGAGAGTGAGTAGGACAAAGCAAAAATACAAGCTGGTGCTCTGCTGAGTTTCACTGTTCAATGCTAAGGAAGGCTTGTACTTGCAGTGGGTGATTCAGCCTAGTTTCAGCTAGAAGGCTGCCACATGCGAGTGCAACCTGGCACAGAGAGTCAGAAACAATCTGATTGTTTATGAGTCATTCCTCAAACATTGGCAAAGCTTCCAGTTTTGCCCCATCCATTTATATTGGAGACCACCTGCACCATCGCAGTGTGACCCAGATCCTAAAGATGATCATAGAATCATAGAATCACTAGCGATTGGAAGGGACCTCAAAAGTCTAGTCCAATCTAGTCCAATCCCCCGACACAGCAGGATCACCTAGATCAGGTTGCATAGGAAAATATCCAGGCAGGTTTTAAACATCTCCAATGAAGGAGACTCCACAACTCCTNTCCATTCATCATCCTCGTTGCCCTACACTGGACTCCCTCCAGCAGCTCCACATCCCTCTTGAACTGAGGGGCCCACAACTGGACACAACACTCCAGATGTGGTCTCACCAGGGCAGAGTAGAGAGGGAGAAGAACCTCTCTGCGTCTGCTGACCACCCCCTTTCTGATGCACCCCAGGAAGCCGTTGGCCCTCTTGGCCACAAGAGCACACTGCTGGCTCATGGTCATCCTGCTGGCCACCAGGACCTCCAGATCCCTTTCTCCTACACTGCTCTCCAACAGGTCAGTCCCCAGCCTATACTGGTACCTGGGGCTGTTCTTGCCCAGAGGCAGGACTCTACCCTTACCCTTGTTACACTACATTAAATGATCTAGGCATCTAAGATTCAGTGCAGCATGTCTAGTTTCTGTCCTGCAGTTCTCTGTTAGGCACCTGGCTTGCTTATACAACACGGTCACTGCCCTAACACCACCACGGCGAACGGGCAATCTCTTGAGAAAATAAGTAAGACATGCCAAAAACTGGCTGCCCCAGTCTTCAGGCACTGTTCTACCCTGCTATATTTGAGGATTCCCACTGTGGCAGAGTCTTGCCGGCTCTTTTATCTCAGAGCCAGTGATCTGAGCAGCCACAGGGTAGTCATTAACACTGTGCCCCTGCCTCAAAAAATGACATATTTTCTATCAAATCAACAAGTTGATCTGACAAGCCCCATCCCCACATCAGTGTTAGTTCTGATGGAAGAAACGGGAAGCCAATGTGCTTTCTCGAGGCTGAGGAAGGTGAGCTGAGAGAAATGGGACCACCACTTCTGGGAACAGTCTGCAGTTGTACTGGATTGTAATGGATACCCATGAAACTGCCACAAAACACTTCTTTCCAGCCTGTGCTCAGAGCCCTGAAGTTATCTTCAGTTCTTACATCAACCTTATCCACAGAGAAGATGTAGCCCATGAGCTAAAAATGTAGAGAGTGGCCTTTTTCAACTCAGTATTCAGGCCATCTCAGAAGTCAGTGCTTTAACTCACTGAAAGAAGGGGGATTGGACTAGATGATCTTTCGAGGTCCCTTCCAATCCTTAATGATTCTATGACTCCATGTCTGAGGAAGCTTCAGGGTCTTTCCCTGTGCTGTTGGTATTCTGGAATGAAAGAGTCTCACATCAACTGCTTCCCTTTGAATAGATTATTTAAGTATTCTCCGGGCCAGGAAGAGCACAACTTTGCAGGCTGGCAGTCAGGAGCCATGACCTGGGAGGAGAAAAGCCTGCCCTGATGAACACTTAACTCTTTCATGTCACGTAGCTCTGGAAAAAGGCCTCAGACATATGCCTGCCCCTCTCCAGCAAATGCCTTAATCACCAGTTTAGAGAGTGGTGCCTGTGCTCTCTGGAGGCCAGTCTGTATTTAATTGGGCTACACAGAACTGGGCGATTGCTCAGGGAGGACGACTTTGGTAGCAAGAGGAATTTAGCCTGGTATTTTGAAACTTTCCATGGACCTCCTGTGCTGCAGTGTTCACGTACAACACTGGGCTCAGTTGCTGGGTCTCAAACACGCTGACAGATGCAATCTCTCTCCCAGCCTGGGTCTGTTTCATTCATTCAATTTGTAAGTCTTTTAGGGCGAGAACTTTGCCTCGAATTGTGCTGCATTCAGTACGTACTTCAGCGGGGTTCTGGTGCTAGTCAAGACCTCTGGATGCTAACTGAGTAACAGAAAATAACTACATCCCTAGATGTGATGATGCCCAACAGGATGCTAAGAAATGAAAAGTCATCAAGAGGAAATACCTGGAAGTGCTGAACATGGGTATCAGATAAAAAAGGCTCTCTGCACAAGCAGAAGGGAAAGCACGGCGTCTCCGTGCATCAAGGCTGGAAACAGTTCTGCAGCAGAGCTCTTCCATAGCGTTGCGACAGACAGGGGCAGCCATGCTGTCTGTGGAAAAGGTTTCTGTTCTCACAGGTAAGCTGTAACACCCGTGTAAGACACTGGTTCTCTGTGTGGTGTGGGAAGTCTTAACAATTCTTGGGGAAAAAATGAGCTGAAGGCTCATTTCAGTTCCTGTTTCTCCCTGCAGAAGGTGGAGGTTATGTTCTCTATTAACTTCAGCAACTGAAACTGAAAAAAATGATCCAATATTACCAAATACGTTTGGCATCCTCAGATTAAAAATGTCTGGTTTTTTAAATTCATCATTTGCCCTTTCTCCCTGCTTGAGCTACATTTTATAAAACGTGGCACTGGCTTGTCGGAAATATTTCTGACCGTCTCTGCCTTTTTCTAGGGCTTTAGCAGTGCATAGCTATGATTTGGGGTTGGGGGTTTTTTTTGTACAAAAGAGAGACTATTTCACTGAAAATTTCTAGGAGAAAAATAATTTCTACTTAACAGTAGCATTAAAGCCCTGAATTGGGCCACATTCTGCTGTCAGTGCAGTTTCAGGGACACTTTCGAGATGTTTTGAACAGCAGGGAAGAACAGTGATTGCCACGACACAGCCTCCCAGTAGTGTGAATATTGTGGGTTATTTTTCCTTTGACTGTTTAGGGCCTATTTACAGTATAATCACACCAAATCAGGTTACAGCATGGCTTTTCTGGTTTGCTTTCTTAGTGAAAATAGAAGCTAGCATCATTTTTGTACCTAGCTCCCCACTAAGCTCCCCACTACGTAGCTCCCCACTAAGAGCTAAGGAATTTTCAGGCACTAAGCAAGAACGATCTCTTCTCCAAGGCGTCTGTAACTGAAGGAGAAAGGTGACTAGGGAGGTCGTGGAGTCTCCTTCACTGGAGACATTCAAGACCCGCCTGGATGTGTTCCTGTGTGACTTGGTCTAGGTGATCCTGCTGTGTCAGGGGGATTGGACTAGATGATCTTTCGAGGTCCCTTCCAATCCCTAATGATTCTATGATTCTATGATTCTATGACTAATTGAAACAGGAGGCAAGTTATTTACAGTTCCATACACTGGCAATGACTATATTGTTGTAAACATGGCAAATAAATATTCCCTGCCCCCTGCTCTTTCAGCACCAGTAATCAAGACTGAACAACACAGCACACCACACAAGGGCACAAAACCCACCTGCCTCCACAACAGCTTCCTGAGGGTTCACTGACTCGGAGCTAAGAGGTCTAGAGGAGCGATACCCTGGGGAAACACCCATGGATCTGGTCAGCCCAGGCCGACCAGCTCCATCTTGCTCTAGGTCTGGGAATATTGCTGGATACTGCATTTTGTGCTGGGGAGACATGATAAGTCCCACACACAGTGGGGGGAAAAAGCCCACGGCCCTGGACCTCAGCAGCCAGCCTGCAGACTGTCCTGCTGAAACCTCTGCCTTTAGCTGAATTAGAAGGAGCAGCATCTGTTGCTGCAAGTGCTGGACAACTTCTCCCTGCAGAGCTACATCCCTGGGAGATGATGTGGGAGCTATACACTTCTGACCTGTAATAAAGGCAGCTGAAGGGGGTGTGGAAATCTTTAGCTTTTACTTTCCAGTAGGCATGGAATATTGTGGTGTTTCAATGTGTGCAAGATTTACCCCACGCAGGACAAACTAGGGGAGAACGTGAGCTAGAATAAGTGTAAAAGCCAGCCTGTCTTCATGCAAAGACAAAAGGAGAAAGTGGGAAACACCCTTAGTTCCTACTGAGCGTAAGAGCTGATGGAAAATGTGTTTAGACAGGGGTGTTCCTCCAAATCAGTCCAACAGGCTGCAAAGTCCCCTTCTGCAGAAGCTTCATTCACGTGTCATGATAGCCCTCTGGGACCTGTGTTGAGAGACAGGGTGACACCATACAGTTTAAAAGCATAACAACTAGGGAGCCAGGGACTGCAAGAGATGTGAGCTCAGGGATGTGTCTGAATCTATCAGCACTAAACCTGGTCTCTGAATATGCAAGAAACTAGGGTGGGGGCTTAGTTCAGTGGCAGAACTGGCAGCCACTACTGAGGATCCCAGTCCAGAGATGGTGGCTGCAGTTAATGCTCACTACCATACTACATTCCTCATTGACAGGGGAGCCCAAGTATTGATGGCAGCTGAGGACACTTCACAAAGGACAACCTCTGCTTAGCAAGCAGCTAGTTTCTATTGTAGGTGTTAATGGGAATATCACTAAGCACCCACTGGTCAGGGCTAAAATGCTTCTGTCGAAGGGACAGACAACCTGCTGGACCTTACTGTATTGGGAGTGGGTGTACGGGAGGGTCACTTGTAGGTGGACTCATGGGGAAAATGGGAAGTTTTTTTGCCTCCCAGTTTGCTGCCTACAAATGCATCCCTGACTGTTCATCTGTTGCAAACAGCTGTTCCTTTACCCCGTAGCAAACCAGTTTAATATTCCACAGTACAAATTACCTTCTGGTGCTATTTGTCCCGTTACTGAATTGATAAAGATGCTGCGAGAACAGAGAAGCATTGTCACATCTCATTTCCCCTACAATTCTCCTTTATGGCCAGTAAAGAAATGTAGTAGTAAGTGGTGACTAAGAGGAGATTACGGATCCTTGAACACTGCCACTGAGCTGCTCACTGCAGCTGTTGCCAGTATAAATTTTAGACTCATTTTTCTTAAATTACAATGCCCTGTGTTGAAACCACATCAACAGGATGCTTTGAACACTTCTGTGTGGCACTCGAGAGATCGGGTGGGATTCCAGCACCCACCACTTGGGAAACACCAGGTCACTTTGCAGAACTTCTGTGGGAAGGGAACATATGAAACTTTAGATACTGTGAGAGTGAAATTAGTCATCGCTGAGGTCTTCTTTCCCTTTCCCCAAGGAACTGCTGAAGTCCTAGAAAAATAAGTCAAAACTATCATTCAGCCTGCTTACTATGGAAAGTAGCCATACAGAAAGTATACAAAGCATCCCCTGGAACCTTGTGAATGCTTTCTGTGGTCAGTACTGACCCCTAAAAAGTCAAGATTCTTCAAGTATTGGACAATTCTAAGTCTCACTTTGGGGCATCTGCCATCTTGTCGTATAAACGTTGATGCACTATGCAATGATCAAACCCACATAAGCCAGTAACCTCTGTGACACCTTCGTATACGCTCTTGGCTTGACTCGGGAGCACAAGCAGCTATCTAGCTATCTCAGTTTATAAGACAAGGACAAGGACCTAGACAGGAATATCTGACTTTGGATTCCTAGTTCCTTTCCAGGCAGTAAAAAAATAGCCTGATTTTCGTCAGTGTTCAGTGCCTGGTAGCTCCAGATTGCTCCAATCTCTTTTCAGAAATGAGTAGTGCACTTCAGTAAAAGAAAAAGCTCCCTCAGAACACAAAAGAATAGTTTTCTCCAAACTACTCTTATACTTCTACAGTTGGGGTTTTTTTTTAATATATATATATGTATATAAATATATAAAGTATTGATGAACAGTAGCTTCAGCCCAGACCTGACTTTCCTACCGTGCTCCAAGCTGAAATCTCTGAAAAGCAAAAAGCTATCTCTACAGCCCAGATCAGTGGGCAGCAATTAGTTTCTCAGGCACTCACTCTTCTTTTCATCTTCCTGATGGATATTTCATCCGAGTTTACGCTCTCCTCCCTCGCCTTCTCTTCACTTCTCTGCCTCTCTTTCCAATAAGGCTATGATCTGTCACAGACTCTCAATGGACAAGACCTATACATCCCATCACAACACTGTCATAGGCACTTACATTAGACAGGCCAGGATGAAAAGTGGTTTGGAAGGGAGAGAAGCCGTCATGCTTCAGGGCATAGACTTGAACTCTAACCAAGGAAGAGAGATGAAGGAGGGCTTTGGGCCAGGAGGGGGGATAAAATTTTACTCAGGGCAGGTTATTCCATAATTACCCACTTAAACTTTCTTTGTGCCTTCTGAGATGCATCCGGTTCTGGCCAACATCAGAGACAGAAGGGGTGGATCACTGCTGTGATCCAGGAGAGGAATGAGTTTCTTCATTCTTTTTGCCACTGCACTGGGTTTATAACGTTTTCTGAAACGACAATGAAATCCCTTTCCAACATAACCCTTGCTCTGCCAATGATAGCCAAAACTCCTTCCCCTAGCCCTGTCCTTCACACTTCCGCAAGCAATACAGAGAAAAGCCAGTACAAAGCCAGGTCAAGATGATAAGAACAAAGCCTTGAAGACTGCTCTTAGATACCAGCTTTACTTCAACAGAGGAGGAAATTTTCAAAGAGGTGAACTCTTTCTGTCTCTCTCTCAGGCAGGAGTCTCCTGGGAGGAGAAGAAAACAGCTTTCATTTTAGCAAGTCATGATATTTATGGCCCTTTTATGGGTTTTGTTTGAAAATATAAAAGTAGATGGACTTAAATCTGTTTTAAAAGAAAGGAGATGGGAAGGGGAGAGACAGAGCATATGAAGGGCACGTGGGTCTGAATCATCTGCCCACGTTCAAAAGAAAATCAAATACCTTCTTTGTTTTAATATGGACCCCTTCTGCCAGTCATGAGGATAATGCCTGACCTTTTCTTGCATAGACCCTTTTATCCCTAATGACTTACAAATATTATATGTACACTGCTACCAAGAACACTCACCTTTGGATGATACATGACAACTATTAAATTATGCAACCGCAGCACCAGTCTACAGTTCAGGTGTGATTGCTCCCAGGAAGCAGACTTTCAGATCACGTCTCCTGCAGGACTGAAAGCTTTATACCGTATTCCTGAGGGGCAACTGTCAGCTTCTGCTTGCTCACGCGCCACAGTCTCATGTGGGCTTTTATCCATCCTATTTGTGGTGTCTGTTCAGCAATTGAGGTTGCACCCTTTTGAGGGCCTCCTGCTTTTCATATGTGGAATCTCCTCTGACCTTTTGCCTCTAGGCAAAGCTTTTGATCCAATTCACAGACTACGGAGCACATGCCTTGCAAAATTATTGAGGGAGTGAAGTTGAAGTTGAAGAACTGAGGCTTGCATTTAGTTTTGAATGTAGTTAGACCTGTCGTCATTTTCTCTGCTCTGGGAATGGACTTTCATAGGTGATGAGGGCTACGGGGACATTTCTGTGAGTGAAATGTACAAAACTCCCCATTAATTGGTAGTCTCACAAAGGCTACTGTGGTTTCATGTGGCTCTCCTCCAAAGCAAGGAGGGAGAGATGTTTTGCCAAACCCATGGATGGCTTTCAACAGGATCTAAGTTCAGTCTGGAGTCACTGAAAAGACAACTGCTGGAATGGTCCATGAAGACAGAGCAGACACACCATGTCTAATACCAGCTGGCGTGTGCTGCATCTTTCTCTGACAGGATGCCCTCTCATAATCAAATGGGGACATCACTAATAGGTAAATCCTAAAATTAGCATGTTCCTGACAGGACGTTACCTCGACCATCTCACTGACCACCTGTAAACATTTCTTGCCACGATGGATGTTTTCTACCATCACTCACAAGTCCAAAGACCCTCAAGACATTGATCTCCAAGTGCATGCTGTAGGCAGTCGAGTGATGCTATAAAAATGATCGGCTCCCTGCAATGCTTCTGTCTTCTAACTGGCATCACTTACATCTTAGTTTGGTTTACGCTCACACACGTGCCCTTCTGACTGGAGTCCTTCTTCCTGTCATTGTTACTTGTGCAAAGTCCTTGGTAAGTTTGAACCAGGTTTGAAGATTGATTGACCTAGCCTTGTCCATTCCATGGTGTATTCTTTGATTTAATTTAATGACCATAAAGCATTCAGGCATGTTGGCATGAAGGGTGCTCTAGGAAAAAAAAAAGATTGACTGATTGATTGATTGATTGATTATGAAGAGATATTGTTCTCTCCATAGTTAACAATGAAGCTAGTTTTCCATTGTACCCACCTCTGTCTTCCGGGGTGTACATGCCTTAAATAAATCACTTTGCCTGCTACTATGAATCACACGTGGAGGCAGTTACACTCTTGTGTAAGGATTAAATTTGTCTATTTAAAAAATGCATGCAAATAAAAATCTTAGAAATATGATTCAGAGGGGAAGACAAGATGCCCATTCTCCTGCTCTCCAAGACAGTTTTCACATCAGCACCTCTGGACAGCTTAGCGTAGACTTCAACCCCTTGGTCTCGGGAAGAACTGCGTTCATATCATTGCCTGCTTTTGTAAGTCACAAATAATGTCCTCCCTTTCTGTCTGTGTGTGTGCCAACAGCATCCCGGGGTGGATCAGAAGGAGGGGTGGTTAGCAGATCAAAAGAGGTTCTTCCCCTCCTCTACTCTGCACTGGTGAGACCACATCTGGAGTGTTGTGTCCAGTTGTGGGCCACTCACTTCAAGAAGGATGTGGAGCTGCTGGAGGGAGTCCAGTGTAGAGCAACGAGGATGATGAAGGAAGTAGAGCACTTCCCTGATGAGGACAGCCCGAGGGAGCTGGGTCTCTTTAGCTTGAAGAAGAGGAGACTGAGGGGTGACCTCATTAATGTCTATAAATATTTGAAGGGTGGGTGTCAGGAGGATGGAGCCAGGCTCTTCTCAATATCATCTGGTGATAGGATGAGGGGCAACGGGTGTGAGCTGGAACATAGGAGGTTCCCCATAAATATGAGAAGGAACCTCTTCACAGTGAGGGTGACAGAGCCCTGGAACAGGCTGCCCAGGGTGGTTGTGAAGTCTCCTTCTCTGGAGATGTTTAAGACCTGCCTGGATGTGTTCCTGTGTGACTTGGTCTAGGTGATGCTGCTGTGTCAGGAGGATTGGACTGGATGATCTTTCGAGGTCTCTTCCAATCCCTAATGATTCTATGTCCCTTCTCTTGCTCTCCAAGACAGTTTTCACATCATAACCCCTGGGCAGCTTAGCGTAGACTTTAACCCCGTTGGTCCCGGAAAGAACTGCGTTCGTATCATTGCCTGCTTTTCTAAGTCTCAAATAACATCCTCCCTTTCTGTCTGTGTGTGTGCTGGTGTGTATGTGTGTGCACACCTCGTGGCAGGGGAACAGCAGTCACGGGAAAACACTGAGCTCAAAAGCTACTGAATTGTAACTGAGGGATAGATGGAAGCAACATGAAATGAGCTCCTGAATCCGTTGAAATGTACCAAAGAACAAAAGGCAGTCTAGAAAAACCCCACAAGGACAGGATTCTTCCATGTCCAAAGAAGTTCTGTTCCTAGGGGTAGCCGAAATGACAGGGTGCTCATAGATTACACTGGTATTTGCCATATGCAGCCTAAATACAGGTACTTGGAGCAGCCTCTCCATTTTTCACATGAAGAACAACATAAAACTCTTATGGGCAGAGTGTTACTCCTGAGTAAATAAGTTAGCACCTTGCTGAGATGGCTGGGGCAATTCCCACACCAGTTAGAGCTCTGCTCCTGCCTCTCTAGAGAACTGTTTGATTGTTACACATAGTTCCAGTTTGGAACCTTCATTTTCCTAAACGACAAGTACAATTCCAAAGAACAGGGAGCTATCTCTCAGAGAGGTTTTTGCTGGAGTGCATGAGCATGCAGCATCTGTTTCTAAGCCCCAGACTTAGAATGCCTTCTACACCTCTGTGGGACCATCTATACATTTAAGGAAGTCATGGATACTGTGCTTTAATGCTAGGACATCTGCATGGAACATCATTCAGCTAAACCCTTTAACGAAAAGGTAGCTGACACAACACAACCACCCCCTGCTAGAGCTTTTTCTCTTGTAATTCACTAGATCCCCACCCCAGCTAATGCGTGGGCATTCCTCAAGGAGCTGGGAAAGAATGAAATGGTGCTGAACTCCTTGCAAAACTCTCAGGTCTAAACTTCTGCTGCATGCCATAAATCAAATCACCTTGAAAATCCTAGATGGGGAGCAATGGGCACTGGCCCTACCCCATCAGTGCTACGGTGCAGAAAGCAGCTGGAACACCAGGAAGAACTTATCTTGGCACTTCTCTGCTTCCTTCCAACCGTGCTTCTGCCACACTGAATTCCCGGTCTAGCACAGATACAGTTCTATCATATGTGTCCCACTGACGTCTCCCATCCTTTCTGTTTCTCACAGTCCCCTTCACATTTCTTCCAAACCAGTCATTTTTGTAAATCCCACCATCTCCTTCCTTCCCACAGAGGCTGCTGCACAACGTTTCGCCAGATTTTTAACCATCTAAACAAATCAGGATTTCGCATCAGCCTCTTCAGCTCACAGACACATCTTGCCCTCTCCATCCAGCGTAGCTCCTCTTCTTAATTTGCCTGTTCTCTTCAGACCTCTTCTTGAACCCTTAGCTCCTTGCTCTCCACCTTTCATCACTTTCTTACTTCCTGCTTGGCTCACACCAACATCAAATGAATCTGTCTCTCGTATATTCCCCACCGTCTTTGCTTCACACCTGTTCTGAGTTCAAAGGACAGTGAGCTCACAGGCTAGTAGAGGTGAGAAGCCAGCTTCAGAAAGAACACAAGACCTAATGAGACTGAGAAACCGAGCAGCGAGATGGTAGGTTAAATGCCAACCTAATCAATGCAAAGCATTACACACAAGAAAACTTGACACACACAATTACGATCTCAGAACCGACCACTGCCATCCAGCAACAAGATTTTGTGGGTATAGTAAATAGTTCTGTGAAAGCATCACCTTGGTGCTCAACAGCAGCCATAAAAGTGTGCAAACTGGTAGAGAAGGAGCAGAGAACAGAAAAACAAAGGTCATTATGATACAGGATAAATCCCTGCCACACCTGCACCCTGAAAACTGCGTGAGGATTTGGTCCTTCACCTCACATGTGACAAAGCAGAACTGGGAAGGGTTCAGCCAAGAGCATCCAGGATAATCACAGACACGGAGCAGCTTCCATATGAGGAATGAATAACTCAGGCTGAAAACAGAAGACTAAGGATAGGGCATAATAATAAAGGAGGGTAAAATCTTGTGGGGCAGGTAGATACTAACTGAAGATTATCTTGGCATTAAAGAAGGCCAGTGGGCAGCAGGTTCAGAACAGACAAGGAGATGCCTTAGCAGTCACTGTAGAGAAAGTTGTGGGACTTGTTGCCACGAGAGATCACGAGGGCTAGCGGGTACAAGGCAACAATGGCTATAACTCAAAAATTACTAGGCACCTCTGTAGAAGGAAAATCTATCAAGGGCTGTTAAATACAAAGCTATCACATCTGGCTCAGGATGTCCTTGAGTTGCAAATGATTAGAAGCTGGAAGATCATGCAGGGGAAATACTACTTATATCACTGCTCTTATATTCTTCCCTAGGTATTCACTGTTGTTCTCTGTCAGAGACAGGATATTGAGCCAGTTGGACCTTTGGTCTGACCCCATACAGCCTTTCTGATGTTCCTGTGTTTATATTCTTAAGTGACTGTATGGATGCTCCTTGCACTTTCACCTTCCACTATACAGTGCCTGAAAAAACCCCACTCCTGCCTGCAGCAGCAAACTGAGGCTAAGCAAAAATACCAGTCCCAATGTATCTTTGCTGAAAAATTGTTCCTAGATAAATTTGGGTACTTATCTACTCTTTTAATCTAGTCTCAGAGCAGTGTCATTGCTGAAAACCCATTCATTCTGTGGCTTTGGTCACCTGAAACAATCAGTACAGAGCTCTCCCCTTCCACTGATTCTCTACCTCGCTCTAAATTCTCATCTTAAAACCTGACTTTCTAGCCTGCCTTCAACCTCTCCATTTCTGTCTCTCCTGGTTATTGCTCTTATGACTGAATGCTTTAATATTTTCACCATGCAAGGTCTTTATGTCACTGTTTCATGTAATTTATACCTGTGAGCTGGAGCCTTTCCCATCTCGCTTTCAAGCACAGGCCATACGCCGAATGGAGTCCAAAATGATCCCCACCCCCTTATTGCTTTGGGGGTTTGGCTTTATTAACAAGGATATAAGCAATAAGAAAATAAAGTTCAGCTATTTCTAAGGCTTCTCCCTCATGACTGCTCAGCCGGCATCTTAGATGGCCTCTCCCCAGCAAACCATTTTTATCTCCCTTTTACACAAGTGAACTAATAAGCCACCTACCACAGTGAGTCAGCAGAACCCACTTAACCCTTTCCCAGAAGGGTCAAAACTCACTATCAGGATGGTTTGGCTCAGGCTTGTTACAGAGCTACATCCTGCCCCTCGGTCTTGAATAATTTATTTGTGCGGCAGCCCTAGATTACTGCCTAAATCAAAATGCTGCCCAAACAAAGGCTGTGCTGCACAGTGCAAAATGAAACCAATTACTACCTCAGAGAAAGCTCCTCTTTTACAGTGCGAGATGCCCTCTACAGTGCTGCGGAGGAGAGACACTTCTGTGGAGAACAGCAGCAGCCCTAGGACGCGGGAGACAGCTTTTGCAAAGGGAACCAGCCTTTGATACCACAAAAAAAAAGGAGGATGAATTCAGTGCCAGAAGGTATCGCACACCTCCACTTTTCATCCATCAAAAGGGAAGATCTCTCCTAGACCGAAATTCAAGCAGGCTCCAAACGCACACACGCAGGGTTGTTTTCCGCAGAACAACTTTAGAAGGGATAAAGAAAAGAGGGGAACGTCTGTCCTGGCACGTGCCGCAGAAATTCAGTGTAAAATCCCAGCGTGTGGATCAAAGCCTTGGATTCTGCTGCCTTGAAGAAATGTCATGACTCAGAGCCGTGTGCCGACGCAAGGGCTGCGCTGTCCTGTGCTGTAAACACACGCATTGCTGCGGCGCCTTCTCAGCCTTACGGCGTCGCTGGATGCCCGGAACGTCAACAAGACCCCATCCTTATGTGCATCAAAAACACAATCAGAGTTTGCTCCCCGCTCCCCGTCCCAAACCAACCCTGCAAAAGTAAAGCACGCTCCTTCTTTTATTCTTCTACCCCTGTTCTTGTTCAATCACCTGATTTTGAGGCTCCATTCACCCGACAATAAGCAGCTATCATTTACCCTAGTCTTGGCTGTTGGAAATAGTCATCTTTATCTTCGGAGAAGCAGGGATAATGTCTAATCAGTGGTTTATAGGTGAGAGAAATGAGTCTAAGTTTAGGAAAATGGGCAGCTGCACTTTGTGATCAGTAACCATTATTTAGATAGCACTGCTGATGTGCGTGGCCTCACACAGACCAGGACAAAGAGCAGCCCCTCGCCTTGTGGAGCTTTCTTCAGGGCTACACGGTTAAAACAGGGAGAGGCACTAGCGTAATAGTAACAGCATCACACTGGGAGGGAGAGGAGATGACAAGAAAGAGAAAGACAAAACTTCTTGTGAGCGAGCGATAGTGCATTATCCCTCCATTGTGGTTTTAAACTCAGCTCTGCTAGAATGTTTTGTTGTTTCAAAATACGGTCTGAAGAGAGGATAAATAGAGGTAATTGCAGAGCAGACATCAGGAGAAACTGGCCTGGGTGTTCGTAAGAGACAGGTGGAGGATATTGACTAGGGACAGATTGCTGGGTGCTTTGATGCATCAAAACCCCAGTGTCACACAAACCACACAAGAGATGCTTTGGCAGGCCAGGCACATCATGTCACACAAGCTCACGAGGCTCTGCAGGGCATGGGAGGACCCAAGGCTCTTTGCTTGGCGTACTCAATTAGCGTGGAGTCTGCGCTCCTTCCACTCACTCTGGAAAGAAGGGTCTGCAGCTCATGATACAACACCACAGTAACTGTAACACACCACCTAAACCTACCATCTCCTAGAAACGAGCTTCCGAGGACCATGAAGGAAATGGAGCACCTCCCTTATGAGGAGAGGCTGAGGGAGCTGGGTCTCTTTAGCTTGGAGAAGAGGAGACTGAGGGGTGACCTCATTAATGTCTATAAGTATGTGCAGGGTGGGTGTCAGGAGGATGGAGCCAGGCTCCTCTCAATATCATCTGGTGACAGGACAAGGGGCAATGGGTGTGAGCTAGAACATAGGAGGTTCCCCATAAATATGAGAAGGAACTTATTCCCAGTGAGGGTGACAGAGCACTGGAACAGGCTGCGCAGGGGGGTTGTGGAGTCTCCTTCACTGGAGAAGTTTAAAACCCATCTGGATGTGTTCCTGTACGATTTGGTCTAGGTGATGCTGCTGTGTCAGGGGGATTGGACTAGATGATCTTTCGAGGTCCCTTCCAATCCCTAATGACTCTATGATTCAATGTTCAACACACACAATTTGTCCTGAGGTGCAGGGCGCCTTACGCCACCGCTCTAGTTTACGTTGTTTCGTGATGAGGTCAGTTTGTTCACCGCTCTTTTAAGGCATTCATGTTGCATGTCAGTGCGTGACAATCTGACCAGAGTCATAGAATCATTAGGGACTGGAAGGGACTTCAAAGGATCATCTAGTCCAGTCCCCCTGCCACAGCCAGATCACCTAGACCAAGTCACGCAGGAACACGTCCGGGTGGGTTTTAAACATCTCCATAGAGGGAGACTCCACAACCCCCCTGGGCAGCCCGCTCCAATGCTCCATCACCCTCACTGTGAAGTAGTTCATGAAAGCACAGACTTAGCTGTGCTGCACATCAAACAAACTGAAGCCAGTACCTCAGAAACACAGCCCAAGCTAGCACTAATCCTAACCCTAACTTTGCCTCTTTAACTACATCAGAACATATTTTTTAGACAGTTGTTATCAGTACTAGGTTTTTCCTTTGCTGACCCAAAGTTATTTACGGGAACCAACATCATTTTGAGGTCCCTTCCAGTCCGTAATGATTCTATGATTCTATGGTCGTGGAGCAGAGATGACTCTACCTAATAGAAAACAACGGTAACGCAGGAATACATTAATTACAGCACTGAACTTCTAAAAGGAAGGGAACATCTTTTTTTACAGTAGTTCCCTTTGCTTCTGCTACTTAGTGAAGTAAAACAGTCTGTGTATTCCCTGAACTGCCTTATCTCAGTAGACATTCGTAAGACTAGTGCAGAAAATTGAGCCTACCTGGCAATATCTTCTGAGCGGTGTAAAGTGAAACTGATTAAGGAAGGAACATTCTTCAGGTTCCTAGAAAAGTCTGTTGGCTTCTTCCATTTATGATCAAAAAGGTCCTAGAAAAAAATATGTCCAGTCCGTAATGAGACTAGGAAATTGAAATAACCAAAATGGGATGTGATTGGTCTTTTGAACTGAGGTGCCACCATTACTGGCTTTTGCTGCTGAAACATTGTCTGGCTCCTAATGGCTTCTAACATTGTGTTCCTACGTACATTGATCATTTAATACTAGCATCTTCTTTCTGACAAACCACAAACACTTCCAAAACTTGACCTTTTCCCTTTATCGCTTTTGATTAAGAAGAGAACTATCTGCAGGAAATGCCCTACAAACCACAAAGGATTATCAGAAATATAATGATGAGTGATTCGGGGACTCTGGCTCTGCTTGTGTTCCTATAATCTGATCTTGGTCACTCTTCCCTTCTCTGCCGGAGCTTTGCCGTCGTTTCTTCTAGTCGGCTTCTCCAAGCAGTGATAATGGCGTCATCGTCCATCTCTTCTTCTTCTTCTTTGCGTGTGCTTCGCCTGTACTGAGAGAACTGCCTAGATGCAAATCTTTCCTCACTTTGTTCCACTTTTGCCTCCTTCTTTCCATCTTCTTCAGACTTTGAAAAGCTTTGGGTGAACTTTCTCTTTGCTCCAAATTCTGACATGTCTGATCTGGCCTCCTCTTCACACGCCTCCACATGATGAGATCTAACCCGACTCTGTGTAGATGGTTCGGGGGATTCAGAGTCAAAGGATGATTCAGGTGTTCGTCTGAAAACATGCAGCTCTGGGCTTTTTTCTCTGGAACTTGTTGTCTCACTGACCCTTGATCTTGTGAACTTGTACATCTTTTTATCTTCTTTGGCAGAAGCAGAGGAGAATCTTGACATGGTTCTCAGTGAATCTCCTCTTGACTCGTAGGAAGAACAGCTGTCTAGCTCTTCTCTTTGGGATCTGGAGAATCTGTAACTAGATGTCTCAGAATCCATCTCTCTAACTTTGGACGATCTGCTGTATTTCTCTCTAACCCTCTCACTTCGATCGTAATACGATGGTGGTTCTCTTCCTGCTTTCAGGCCACTGAGCCACTTGGTAATATCAGTCTCTGTCTCTGACTTTGGGGCACCCAGGTTTACAGGTTGACTGGACAGATCAAAGACTGTGTCAGTCGTGTCAAGATCTGCTTGCAAGAGGCGCCTGTAGCTGTTACTGTCTCTGTCATCTTCTGCTTCATTCTCCTCTCCTTTGATCACCTTTTTTTTAAACAAAGTGCTGCGTTTGTTGTCGCTGATCACCTTTTCAATTTGATAATCTGACATTTTCTCCCGCATTTCCATTTGTATCTCCTTCTCCTTCCTCCTGAGTTTCTTTAGGTCAACATCATCAGCAAAGAGGCTGTACAGTGGCTTGCTTGTCTGTGTTGTCTTCATGTTTGAACCAGCCCCTTCTGTCCTCGTGCTTGGTAACGTGTTGCAAGACAGAACAGACTGAGACTCAGCTCTGCGCAAGTGCTGCTGGCGAAGCTGAGAGGCAGGAAGAGATGAGCAGCTCTGAGCACTGAGAAGAGAAACCTTATCATCATCCAAATGCTTGCCAAGGTCTCCAGACATTATGCTGGAGGCCATAGCAGACGATGGACGGGAGAGCATCATGATCTCATTTTGCTTCTGAGCAATGGTTTCACTGACCACGTTGGCGATCCAGTTCTGAATGCTTGCCATGGATATTGTGTCACCTGGGCCAACTGGGAGATTGGGAGGAGGTACACTGGGCATCTGAGGCTGCATTGCCCCTGTGGTGCTCCTGGCCTGTGATACAGATGAATGATTTGTCTGCATACTTAGTGCAGAAGCTGCATCCTCAGCACCACTTGCAGAAGGTGCTGAGGGACAGAAAGCTGACAGTGGAAGACTTCCACTCATCACGCTGTCTGTGTCCCAGCTGCACATGGACTGGCTTTCTTCTAAAATTTTCTTTGAACGTTCGAGGAGCTCTACACGCCTCTGCTTCTTTTTAGCTGAAACAGAATCATCACTTTTGGCAAACTCCACAAATTCTTCCAATTCTTCCTTGCTTTCACTACCTAACTTCTTCTGCCGCTTCATTTTCCAAGCCTGGTAAGCAGTCAGATTAACATCTGACAAACTCTTCCCTTCCGCCCTGTCTCCATCTGCCTGTCTGCCATCTTCTGCTGGAGGTGATGATGATGGCTCTAAGTCTTTTTTGTGAAAGCCAAACTGGATCCTTTTGACCTTCCACCTTTCTAGAGGAGTCAACTTGTCTTTGTTCCTTTGGCAGAAATTGTAAAATGAGCTACTATCTGAAAGCACGCTCTCCTCATCCACATCCCTCTCCCTTCTTCCTGTTTCTGGGGATGGTCTCTCCCGACAATTTTTGTTCTTATAATGATACCTCTGAGCAGCTTCCGTCTCAATCTCGAGAAGCCTCTGGTTCCACATGTCCCAAGTGCTCTCGGAAGACGTAGAGCCAGTGCGGCTCCTCCTCATCCTGCTAAAGCTACTGGCTTCCAGCTGCTGTTTTAGGGTTCGGATCTCAAAACTGCTCACACTCTCAACATCACTGAATTCACCTGATGTGCAAGGTCTTCCTCCCATATTGGAATCTCCATCCTCCTCCCTGGGTGGGCCCTCCATTTGGTATCTCTCATTTCTGCACTGCCAGTCATGGATCCTCTGTTCGACATCCTCCTCAGATAGCTCCCCTTCCTCATCCAGAAGATTTGGAGATGTTCTTCTTCCATGGTTAACTCTTGCTTCCTTTGCAGACAAGCCTTGTTTCTTCCTCCATTCTTCATACAGCTGATTCTCTTCCTCCTCACTGATGAGGGTGGAGTGTTTAGAAACATAACTAGCTTTTTCCACTGATGAAGAGCTCATAAGACTACCCAGCAAGCTGCTGGTTTCCTCTTCTACTATGATGGAGTGGGCTTTGGCTCCCATGATGCTTTCTGAATCCCCAGCTCCAGAGAGCTGGGAAGAAGTCCCTGCATGGACAACAGGACTCTGAGTAGGAGTGACTTCATCTCCACTATGCTCCAACTCTCGTTCCTCCAACAACTGCTCATTGAGCTCCCTCAGCTGTTTCAGAAAGCCATCGTTGGGGTAAATGGCACGCTTCTTCCTCAGAGTCATCAGAGCCTCCAGAATGGTCATATGGTGGTAGATCATCAGGTAGGCAGCCACCAGCACAGCTGAGCGACTGATTCCCATTTCACTGCTGACGAGGATTTTACCTACAGATATGGAATATACCAGTAATTAGCCATTGGCAGAAAAACCCAGAGAGGTAGCTCTGATGTAGAGCACAAAAGCATTGTCTGAAGAGTGTTCAGAGTTAGACAGGTTACCACAGAATCACAGAACATTAGGGATTGGAGGGGATTGCGAAAGATCATCCAGTCCAACCCCTCCACCACAGCAGGATCCCCTAGATCAAGTTGCACAGGAACACATCCAGGTGGGTTTTAAACATCTCCAGAGAAGGAAACTGCACAACCCCCCTGGGCAGCCCCTTCCAGTGCTCTGTCACCCTCACTGGGAAGAAGGTCCTTCTCATATTTATGTGGAACCTCCTATCTTCCAGCTTACACCCATTGCCCCTTGTCCTACCACCAAGTCCTGCTGCCTTCCAAGCGTTTCAACAGCGAGTGAAGCCTGCCTAGCAGCTCACCAAAAGAAGAAGGTCTCATTCCTCTGCTTTCTTTCAAGGCACCTTAGTCTCAGTGCGTCCTTTCTGGCTCTGGTCTCCAGGCCCTTTAATGTGCCAGTTCAGCTCCCTAAATGAATCTAAAACCATCTCTTTCCTGCTGGGCTGTCATTTTTGCTGGGTTATGAGTCAAAAGGCCAGCAAATACTGACAGCTGTAAGCATCTTACTACACCAGTGGTAGCAGTGATAAGGAAGAGCATAGACGAGTAGAGCGTTTCTCATGTTGTTGGTGGTGACCTATTAAAATTGGTTCTAATCTTGTCATGCACTAACTAAACTTCTCACTCACATAGTAACTCACATCTCACTGCTGTCATTTTTACTAGGAACCTGTTGTCTCTACAAAAATTAAATAGATATCATAGAATCATTAGGGATTGGAAGGGACCTCGAAAGATCATCTAGTCCAATCCCCCTGACACAGCAGGATCACCTAGACCAAGTCACATAGGAACACATCCAGCTGGGTCTTAAACATCTCCAGTGAAGGAGACTCCACAATTGCCCTGGGCAGCCTGGTCTGGTGCTCTGTCACCTTCACTGGGAAGAAGTTTCTTCTCATATTTATGTGGAACCTCCTATGTTCCAGCTCACACCCATTGCCCCTTGTCCTATAACTAAAAGACATTGAGAAGAGCCTGGCTCCATTCTCCTGACGCCCACCCGTCACATAGTTATAGATATTAATGAGGTCACCCCTCAGTCTCCTCCAGGCTGAGACCCAGCTCCCTCAGCCTCTCCTCATAAGGGAGATACATGAAGAACATCAGTGATATCACTCACTGCAGCGTTTATTTTCATACTGACTTCCATCAAGATATTTCTAACTGTGCACTGAACCTGTGATAAAGTGACCAGTATGCACTGGACTTCCACAGAACTAATTGTCTTGGAAGTAGAGTCCTGCAAATTACACAGTAGCCTGAGATGTAGACACCAGGGACCCAACTGTTTGCATTTTTCCAGTAAATCAGCCTGCTCCTTTGCAATAATCCTGGCAAAACTGGAACTCCCGTGTGCAGGAAGAAACCAACATCTCGTGTTACATAAGTAGAAATAGTAAGAATACATGTATTGAAGCAGGGCTTCACCTCTTTGCAATAGCAGGGTACTTTCAAAGCAGGGAGGTGGCTTACACCCGGTTTGAGTCCACGGACCCGGGGTTTGCAGCAGGGGCTGCTGGGCTGCCTCCTCTCACTAGTTTGTCTGACCTGTTTTGAACAAGTCGTGGCAGAACTGGGCAAGAGGTGTTGACCACAACTGGATGTAGAAAAGAGAGCGTCCACCTTCTACCCAGTCGCAAGTATGACCTTGGCTGTTTGTCAGAGCAACCCTTCCACCCATTCACTCCCAAGCCTTCTGGAGTAACTGTAATCTTTTCCTCTTACCCCTGTAGGTCAGCAGTGCTTCATCAAGGAACTCTGCAGCTGGGCGGAAGTGTTTGGAGATATCCATGTCTGGAAAATCATCTACTTCAATGCCCAGGTACTGGATGTTCAGACCGTTGTAGAAATCTGGTCCTGTATATACACCTGTACCATGAGCTGCGTTCAGGACGTGCGTGATCCCCATCCTTTTCAAACGGCTTTTGTTCACAGCAACACTTCTTCACAACAGATAAAACAATAAAAGATGTTAGATATCAGTTGTCTGATTTCAGGTAGGAAAGAAGCTGTTGGCTACGAGGTCTACAGAGCTCTCAGTCTGTGTTACTCACGCAACACATTGCTCCACTCAGACCTTAATGTCCTGTGAGAGTTCTACAGCTGTTTCTTTCCAATATCCGTCGGGACAAGAAATGAGAAACCTGCACTCACCAGCAGCGCCGTGTGCTCCCTTTCCCCTCCAGCTTAATCCTAGACTCATAGAATCACAGAATCATTAGGCATTGGCCCTCTTGGCCCTCTTGGCCACAAGAGCACACTGCTGGCTCCTCCTGCCATCCTAGCTAGATTCAGGCCATTTACTTATTTCTCAATTTTTAGCACTCCATAACTGATGCTTTACCCCATCTCCTAATTGTTTGGTGTCTTTGCACAGGTGTCTCAGGTACGTAAAGACCTAACTATTTCCATTCTGTATTTACTATGGCATTCCTTTTTTAACTCACTTTTACATGACAAAAACATCAGTCAAAATTTCAGGGCAAATTCCCATCAGAACGCTGTCATTTGTGCTCATTCTCCTTTTCCTCTCCTAAGTCACTGGAGCATCAAAACAGCACAGGAAAGCTGCTGATTCTATTCCAAGAGCATTTACTTTTCAGCCTACAGAGATCTTTGTGAGCATATTCTGAAGAGCACTTTGGGGCTCTCGAGGGGTGAAAGGCGTTAGATGCATGTAATACAAGGAACTCCTTCCCAGTGAGGGTGACAGAGCATTGGAACAGGCTGCCCAGGGGGGTTGTGGAGTCTCCTTCTCTGGAGATGTTTAAAACCCACCTGGCTGTGTTCCTGTGTGACTTGGTCTAGGTGATCCTGGTGTGCCAGGGGGACTGGACTAGATGATCTTTCAGGGTCCTTTCCATTCCCTAATGGTTCTATGATTCTATGGTTATACTTTCAGTGGTTCCATCTGACCCTTCACTGGGAGCCTCATGCAACTTGATGACTAAAGCTGACACTTACTTTTCTGCTATGAAGACATTAGGCCAGACTTCATCCACAGCATCCCTGGGGGTCTCCAGCCTGTCCTTCACAAGTGCCCTCTGCAAGTCCATCACACACGGCGTGTTAAACAAGCTGGTGTCATCAATCTTTTCCTTAACTCGATTGTACAGGTCTTCAACCATCAGCTGCTGTGCAGACTCAAACATCCTGGGATGCACTGAATCTACTTTGACATCCTTTGTCTTCAGTTCTGGAATAAACTGACATTGTAACTGAAAGCATGTGAAACCAACACAAATACACGACCCACCATTCTCTGTTCATAGGACAAGCCTCGTGTCACCCAGTAACGTCACGCTGTCCCGTCTGCAGTGTGTACGTGCACACGCTTATCGAGGCAGCCAGTAACGGGAGGCGCACACTACCCTTACCCCAGTTTGGAACAAGGCTAGGGGTGGAGACCCTTGGTTAGGAGATACCCTCCCATTGATTGAACTCTCCTGGCTCACTCTCTCCTTGCAAGAGAGAAGGAGAGAGAGAGCAGTGACAAATAAATCGACAGCACCTGGATACAAGGGAAAGAAAACAACCTTTGTAACACAGGACGGTAAATATCAGCGTGAACAGAGCTGAGGCAGAGCCACGCGAGAGGAAGTGCAACCCCCACAGCCTGTGACAAGCCTTCTCTCTTCACCCGGCTACCTCTGCTGCAAGAAGCCTGACAAGGCAAATGAACCTCAAAGTGGGGTGTTGGGGGGGAAAGCAGCAGCCATCGGCTGTCCGGCAGCTCCCAGCAGGCAGATGATGTCCAGAGTGGCAAGTGTCCAGAGTGAAGGGATGGAGAGGGAGAAGCTCTCTGCTCACCCCAAACCAGAGTCCTTTTATCAGGCTGAAGGGCAGGAGGGAACGCCCCTGCCATCTGAACCTTGGGTTTCAGCTTTGAGATTAACAATGTCTGGGCTGACAGCAGTGTGCTCTTATAGCCAAGAGGGCCAATGGATCACAATAGGGGTGGTTAGCAGAGCAAGAGAGGTTCTTCTTCCCCTCTACTCTGCACTGGTGAGACCACACCTGGAGTATTGTGTCCAGTTCTGGGCCCCTCAGTTCAAGAGGGACATGGAGCTGCTGGAGGGAGTCCAGCATAGAGCAACAAGGATGATGAAGGAAGTGGAGGATGAGGAAAGGCTGAGGGAGCTGGGTGTCTTGAGCTTGGAGGAGACTGAGGGGTGACCTTATTAATGTCTATAAATATGTGAAGGGTTGGTGTCAGGAGGATGGAGCCAGGCTCCTCTCATGTCATGTAGTGATAGGACGAGGGGCAATGGGTGTGAGCTGGAACATAGGAGGTTCCACATAAACATGAGAAGGAACTTGTTCCCAGTGANTGCCCTACCCTAATTTCTATACTATTCAGTTTGTTGCAGCAAGCAGAGAGCAAGCAGACTGCAGCACATGGTTCTGCCTTCGATTCTGTGCACAACTCCAAAGAAAGTCACTGAACCTTTCTGTTAAATTGTTATTTCTTTGTGTTTTTCAACTCTGCCCCAGGTCGGATTTTCTCATAAAGACTTTTTTTATCATTTTAGGATCTCTGAATGACAAAGGCAAAACAAATGCACTTCAAGTCCCTATTACTTACACAGTTCTTTTACCCTTCCTCCTCTTACCTTCATTGATTATTTGTTTGGCAGCCACAGCAGACGACAGATGGATTGGATCCATGAAGATGCTCTCTGTATCAGTGTCTGATACCAGCGAATACCTGCCAACGAACCACAGTACCGATTAGGCAAATGCCTTCCACCACTGGGATCCCATCTCCATCTTCCTTTTCACTCACTCCAGAAGAGAGCGGCAAGGAACTCGAGCAATAGAGACCTTTGCTGGTAGAAGGGAAGCACCAAGTCATCTCCCGCATCTCACCCCTGCCCTGCTCTCCAGCCTGAGTCTCCAGGTTTCAATCATGTTTTGTATCCAGTGTTTGCAGGATGCAGACAAGTCCCATGGGGAGGAACTGCAGTGGGCAAGAGACTGGACTGGTGGAGGAGCTTTTAGGTTTGAGGCTGGGAAGGGGATAGATCACAATAAATAACCTCACAAGTAGCCCTAACTTAGTAGACAGACCTTTGTCCTGGCTAGACCATTGTCCTAACTAGATTTTTTTTGTCCAATTCAAGACAGGTTATGATAAAAAAACTGTTGTGGGTTTGGTGGCATTTTCTTTCTGTTAGCTATTTGCCTGCGAGCATCCTCCGAGTTGCCACAAGCTGCAACGCAAGCATTGAGGCCTGTGGATCTCTCCCCCAGTGCACTGGCCATGTCATAGCAGGACTCTACGGCCATTTGCTCCACTCACACAGTGTCATCTAACTGCAGGTCAGAAACAACCGCGGAATCCACAAACTACCTTTGGCAGGAGTCCTTTGACACGCAGCGTCATTTATTGAAGTTTTTCTTGAGCAGAAAAGGGACACAATTTGAAATATATTTCCAGCTGAGTCCTCTACAGCCCAAGTGAATGTCTTAGATCATCTTAGCAAAACATTTTACAGAGCTTTTTCATTTTCCCTGGTGTACAACCTCTACATTTCCTTCCAGAGAGAGGGTAGAGATCGTAAGAAGTTTGCTGCCATCACAGAAGTCAGCTGGCAGTGCAGGCTCACAGCGCTCGCCACGTCGCGTTTGGATTTGTTTCACTAAAGCAAGAGAGGGCAAGGTGATCGCTGGGCACTCAGGGTGCAGCAGAGTGTCTGGAGATCTAAACTGCTTTCATTCTCCAGAACCCAAATGGAGGGCACAGACATCGGAAACCACTTAAGAGGCTCATCTAGGTCATTTAGTTGGGTTCCAGCGCTTGTCAAGCGTGACTGAAGGTAATCCTTTTCTGGCTCTTCAAAAAGTTTATGAGATGAGCAAGAGGAATCTCGGTCTCATTTGCAGGAGCTGACACAGATTTGCAGCTATGCCCTCCCTCCAATTCCTTTTGCTATAAAGGTTGCTCCAAGCTCAATAAAAAGATAACAGTTGGCGATAATCTGCCACCGCAGCCTCAAGACATTTTACCTGCAGCCACCCCAAGTATCCATGAAACACGTAGGTGCCCATGCCTGAATACTTGGAGGGTGTCATCCATGCTGGGAAGGACCTTGCTGTTTTCATCACTGCTTGTGACAGTGTCAGCAAGAAAAAATTGGGGAAGAAGGGGAGAGGGAAGGGGATAACTGTAGAGATGCTTCTGTTCAGTTTGAGTGACTAATGAGCAGTAGGAGAGTCATTTACCAAGTCCAACACATAGGGGTTTTTTTTAATGTGAGCTCAGTGAACCTCCTAAGCAATTTAAAAACACAAGTAGTTAAATGAAACCAGCTCACTGTCTTAACTTCTCAGCAGTGCCCCACAGCTAATGGAAGACATTTCACAATCTCCTCCCTGTTGAGGGCCACTGTGGCAGGTTCTTTTCAAGCTCAACCCCTACTTTCTGCCTTCAGCTAAAGCATCTCAAAGTGCATAGAAAACCCTGCAGAGCATTTTGCTTTAGGAAAAGAGTACAAAGGGATGTGTTTTTCCTTGTGTTAAGAGAAAACACTTCTAATCACGCCTGCTTTGCTTGAGGTAACTCTATTGCTGCTTGCACTGTGGCAGCCTGAAGCTTACAGCTAAAAGATGGCTCAGAACCAAACCCAAGTCTGAAGACCCTCAGCCCTTCTGGGTCTAGAAAAGGCTAATATTAAAAAAAAAAAAGAGGTGGATGGAAATAATGGATGGAAAGACAGGGTTCAGTTTGGGAAGAGCTGAAATCTGGATCAGAAGTTTCGGTGTGGGGGTGGATGTGAAACAGTGAGACCAGGAAAGGCAATGACAGCACCCCCACAGCAATGCTTCCTGCAGTTTGACCTGCTCCACTACACCCTCAGCGGGATGCATTAATTAATGTAGGAGCCCTGTCTCTGCAGACTCTCTCCCTGCTGGCCCACTAACCCTCACTCAAGGCAGGGAAGGAAGCCCAGGATCCAGGCTTGCTCCAAGTGCGGAGAGGAGGCAGCGTAAGAGGAGGGAAGGCAAGCTGACCTCCCACGTGCTGGCTGGAGGACACGGCAGTGCCTGCAGCGGGTGTACTCACCGACTGGGCGAGGGGCTGCGGAGATAGTGAGCCTGCACGGCCTTCACGTCCGGTCCTTCATCCTCCTCATCAGGCACCACCTGCTCGCTGTCCGAATCTCTGCCGCTGGCCATGGCAGCTGGGAGAGGGTCTGCTACAAGGGGAGCACAGTGGGAGGGAAGGCCATTACAGAGGTCCACACAGGAGGCCATCCCTGCTGCAAGCCAGCCACGCCGGCTCTTCTGGCTGCTGCCCAGCGTGTGCTGATACCCTTTTTGCCTATGAGCAAGCGTGCAGGAGGCCAGGAAGGAAGGGGTGCCAGGACAGAAACCCTATCCATGCGTGGTGGCTGGAAGGAGCTCTACATAGACAGAGCTGGACTGGAAGGACCACTGGGGGCAAGAAATATGAGAACTCGCCTCCCCGAAATGCGCTCCTAAAGTTCAAGGCCAAAGGTGCTTTAACCCTTGGGATTTCATCCTTGTAATCCTCTGCAGGGAGGCTGCTGTGCCCAGCACTCCTTGGTTAGCAGCGTGAATACGAGGCGGGCACAGAAGTTTCCCTGGGTCCAGCCACAGCGACTTCGGACTCACCATGCCAGTGGCTGAAGAAGGTTCCAGCAGCTGGCCTGAGGCTGGGGGGACAGCAGCCATGTGCCACCAGCAAAGCTGAGGGGCAGCTGCCACACGGGGCAGTGAGCAGGGAGGCGGGGGGATAAGGAAAGGGCACTTACCTGCTGTGCCTGGAAAACTCTGCCAGGAGTCCCTGCCGGAGGCACAGCGAAGGAGCCCAGCGAAGAGGGCAGGAAACCTGGCACGGAATGGTGCTGGGAGGAGAGAAATCAGCTGCCCCCTCTCACTCTCTCTGGTTTCTTCATCAAGGGGCAGGACAACTGTCAGCAGCAAACCTTTATCAGCTTTCTAAATATAGAGTTGTCCTGACGCTGGCTGCTGGATTGCACAGGGAAGGAATTCACTGCCTCATAGATGGCAGCTGGTCAAGCACTTAACTCCTTCCCCGCTGCAGACTGGATCCTCTGACACTTAACGGTTGCAGAACAAGCCCAGGGAAGTGCCCAGAGCCAGTGAGGCTGGGACCTCTGCCTGCAAAGAGCCTTCAGGCAAAAGGGCTCCCACTGGGCGCAACATGAAGTGCTGGCACGACCTCCGTCGCCTTTGGGAAATGCAGTGCAGAACTTGCTCAGCCTGCGAGTGCTTCCTGTTGTGGGTTTTTACTGGCCAGTTGATGAAGTTAAGAAAACAGGCTAAACCTCATGTACTTCAACAACCAACAGGTTTTGTGAGCCTGGTTGCCAATGGGCATGTGTCCAGGTGCCTCAGCACAACAAAAATCCCTCATGGAGCCATCAAGTCTTCTACACCATCAAGTGTTTCCCCTCTGAGGACAGGTGGATCAAGTTGGGGCTGTACAGCCTGGAGAAGAGGAGGCTCCCATGTGACCTTCGAGCAGCTTTCCAATATCTGAAGCCTATCAAAGGTGAGACACATATAGCAGGATGAACCTTTCTGCTGCCTGTCCTCATCTGGAAGACTGTGGAACGCTGTTTCTGTACCCTGACATGCTTTGATTTGCTCTGTGCTGGCAGTCTGTTTGAGGAGAACTGAGGTTATGCATCAAGCACAGAAGTCTCAATCGTCCCTTCTGTCACAGGGGTTGGATAATGATGCTAGGTTTCATTATTTGACAGAGTCTCCCACAGCATCCTCGCAGCCAAACAGAGGCAGTGTGGACAGGACAACAGGGCAGTGAGGTGGGTCGTGAACTGGCTGCAGGATAGAAGCCAGAGAGTAGTGGTCAGTGGGACAGAGTCTGGTTGGAGGCCTGGATCTAGTGGAGTCTTCGAGGGGTCGGTACCGGGACCAGTCCCATTCAATCTATTCATTAATTACTTGGACAAGGGATTAGGGTGCCCTGTCACACAGCTGGGGGGTGTTGCTGACAGCCCAGCAGACTGTGCTGCCATTCAGCAAGAGCTGGACAGGCTGGAGAGCTGGGCAGAGAGTAATGTAATGAAGTATAACAAGGTTAAGGGTAGAGCCTTGCATTAGGTACTTGTGTGTTAGAAGAAACTGGAAAAGGCAGCTTAACTGGGAGAGAAGGTTCACAAACAGAGAAAGAGTTCAGAAGTCTCCTCTCTGCCCCTAGGCGGAGAGCAGCAAGTGATGTGACACCCTACTGGTGATCTGCCTTGTCACTCTGGCTGAGAGGGGAGTGGCAGACTGGAGAGGCAGCGAGGGACTGGAAGAGCGAACCTGTGCTGCCACTGCGAAGCAGCCCTTCAGCACAAGCCAGCTGCTTACCTAGCGCTTCCCAGGAAGAGCATCTTAAGGTGAAATAAAGGTGAGATGAAGAGGATGACAATGAAAATGCTTCGCCTGTTTGTTTTCAGTGAAAGTGAGTACTAATTTGTTCATCTCCTCCAGGGTCGGGCAGAAGGAAGCAACACCACGAAGTCCAAGTACTCCAATGGACTTTGTGTGTTTCCGTTTCGTTTAGTAAAAGTTCCTCCATGCTTATGGTCAG
Organism: Rhinopomastus cyanomelas; assembly: GCA_013400115.1. Taxonomy (NCBI): domain Eukaryota; kingdom Metazoa; phylum Chordata; class Aves; order Bucerotiformes; family Rhinopomastidae; genus Rhinopomastus; species Rhinopomastus cyanomelas. The sequence goes on from VXBP01003843.1 coordinate 110,435, forward strand.
GCAGGTGTGTTTACCATGGCTGTGCTGAATGTCCAGGCTCACAGGCACCTCCTAAAGACACAAGACAGGGTTAGGAAGAGGAAAAGAATGCGATTCTTGATGAGGCTGGAGACTAGTTTTTCAAAACCAGTTTTAATGGCTTCTGCTAAGTACAGTGTTCCTGTCCAAAGAAGGAACTTCTTCAGCTGGGAGCAGAAAAGTCCTTGGGTTTTACTCCTTTGTGGATAAATCTGCATGTATCATACATCTCTGTAAGTCTAAATGCTACAGCTTGTGGGCTCCCCCACACAGCTTGTGATCTCTGTGTTATTATTCTCACCAAGGGGATGCGCAATCTCTACTAACATGTGTAAATCAGACAACTCATCCTTGGCCTTTATCACAGACTTGTCCTTCCTCATCTTGCCTTGTAGAGCTTTCGTTTTCAGTTTCACTGCTTTTTAATCGATCTCATCTCCTCCTATCAATGCTCCCACACTTCTTTCAGACTTCAGAGCAAGCTATGAATGTGGAAATTGCTTGGGTTTCTTACCAAAACTGCTGATGACCTCACTTCAGCTGTAAGACCCACAAGAAGGATATCCATGAAGTTCACTGCAGTTAGGAACGCGCTCCGTATGCGACGACTGTGACTTAGGTAGTGGTGTGATGATGGCGATGGGGACTGTGCAGTGCCACTGGTGTGCATTCTCCTTTGGCGCTGTTCTCACCATTCAGGCTATCCAAATCACAGATGGGAAACTGGTCAGAGCAGAAATTATTAAGCTCTTCCTGCCTGTTTGGGTGAGACCTGGATGGTAGTAATGCAGTGTTAAAATATTGGCTTGTGAAAAACTTCTGCAGAGGTACAATAGACCCCTGCGCTACGCTGGAGTAGAGAAACTGCAGACAGCACGTGGCGGTACAGCACCAGGGTGCCAGAGCTGCCCTCGGTGAGCTGCATCAGGACCTCAGCACAGGGTGACTTCTCCTTCTGTAAACACAGAATCACAGAATCAGTAGGGACTGGAAGGGAGCTGGAAAGATCATCTAGTCCAAGCCTCTGCCACAGCAGGACCACCTAGACCAAGTCACACAGGAACACGTCCAGGCGGGTTTTAAATGCCTCCAGTGAAGGAGACTCCACAACCCCCCAGGGCAGCCCCTTCCAGTGCTCTGTCACCCTCACTGGGAAGAAGTTCCTTCAAACTGCATTTATACAAATAACTGGGACTGTATACTTTCTGCTGAAAGGAAAGCCCCAAACAGCTGCTCTGAATCAAACCAAATATTTACTTCATATTTGAGAGGTTTCCCTTCCCCAGCTTTAGAATTCTATTTCAGCTAAATCCTGAAGTGAAATACTGAGGAATTAAAAGTCACAGCACTTCCTTGTGAAGGTGAAGCAGAACATGGTGGCTCGCTCTGCTTTTCTCACTAGCCGAGTGTACAGAGACACACCAGCAGTGATCATTCCACTGGATCTGAATCCCAGTTTTTCTCAGCAAACAAAATACTCCCCGAATTGTTTCCAGCCCTATTAATTGCCCTTCATTCCGCTTCAATTAACGATTAGTAAGGTAAACGAGACACATTAGGTTGGTTTTCTGCTTCCTTTGTACAGTATAAATGTTTCAGTTGAGCAGAGGGAGATAAAGTCTTTCTCAAGCTCTTAAAATGTTATAAACATACCAGTAGGATTACCTTTGAGCGCTTTATCAACAGCTCTGATCTGTGTGATGTCACCCCTCTGCACCACACAGGCTACTTGTCCTCTCTCCTTTCTTGAGGTCTTTCAGAGCTAGCCCTCCTCTCCCTTCAGTCACACTTTGAACAGATTCTGTTTCTCTCAGAAAAAAAAAAAAACCTGAGAAAAAACCCCCAGTTTTCAGATGGGCTGACTGTGACCCGCTGGATGCTGGTAACTTTGTGAAGAAGTGAAATGTGGTGGAAAGGGGAAGGAGGGAGCTGGCGTTGAGTAAATGCTGTCCCAGAATCAAATGGAGCCACTTCGCCAAGAGCCAAAACGAGCCCCGGCATGGGAGGAGAGGGAGCCAGGAAGATGTTGTTGCTGAAAAGCAGGAGTGCATCACAAGGATGGGACAAGGGGCAGTGGGTGTGAGCTGGAGCAGAGGAGGTTCCACATAAATATGAGAAAGAACTTCTTCCCGGTGAGGGTGGCAGAGCACTGGAAGGGGCTGCCCAGGGGGGTTGTGGAGTCTCCTTCACTGGAGAAATTTAAGACCCGCCTCGATGTGTTCCTGTGTGACTTGGTCTAGGTGGTCCTGCTGTGGCAGAGGCTTGGACTAGATGATCTTTCGAGGTCCCTTCCAGTCCCTACTGATTCTGTGATTCTATGACTGGGGCATTAGGGCGACTGCAACAGATAACTAAGCAGTCTCACTTGCTGCAGGCTGTGTCGCTTGTACCTGATCCTTTGTTCAGCTGCTCCCCAACTCTGCACCGAAGCCATGCCTGGACAAAACCAAACAAAGATCTCATTTATTGTGTGATTTGAGTCATCCAGTTGGAAGACGGAAGAACACTTATGGGGGGAAGCCTTAGGGTTACGCAGTCTCTTCTCTGCCCTAGGGTGGAGTTGGTGAACCCTGGCCTGGTGGAACCAGTTTCTGAGTGATAGACATATCAGGAAGAAACGGGGTTTGCTCTGTCTCCTGGTACAGATGGTGGTCCTTTTCACCTAAATGTTTCACCTAAATGCAAGTGTCTCTAACCAGTAGCAACAGGCAACCAGGAGGCTTTCATAAATGTCTCTCACAGAAAGGTTACGATGAAAAACACAGTTGGAACTCTGGGGCTACACACACGCGGCCCTTTCACTCCAGAGCAGGTACAGAGCTGGGAGTGGCTGCAATAAAACTGGGCTTAGACATACTTTGCCCCACTGATGTCCTTCTCATAGCTGTAAGCAGCTGTAAATGAATGAATCCTCAAGACAACACAAACCACTGATGCCATGTCAGAGAGAGAGAAACTGAACGGCACGAAACAACCCAGTTATGGAAGGGGGATGCAGGAAGTCTAGAAATTCAGCTAGAAACCTTCTGCTCTGGTTACTCAACTGTGTTTTCCTACCAAGATGCTAACAGGCACAGAAACCAGTCTTCCAATAGTGTCTCAAGACAGCTGTGGAAGTGAGAGCAGCCCTGCCCAGCAGCAAAGAAGGGGCAGGGAGAGGTGTGACTGGTGAAAACTCCCAAACTCATGAGAAAACGTTTGAGGGGCCATGTGCTATGGAGAACAGACTGGATCTGGGAACCTGCTACAGAAGCTTCTGTCTATCTCAAGGGGGAGCAGAGTCTGATATCCCAAGTGTCCCATATTACCCTATGCAAGTGCCTCAATTGCTACTAGTAGGTTCCTAGTGCAGTGACCACAAAAACCTCTGGGTGCCTACACTGCTATTTTCTAAGGGACACCATCATTCACTGCTGCTAGTCAAGAGCTGGCAGCACTCAGCTTGCCAACGGCATGCTCTTAGTGACCTACAACACGTCAGTCTGAAAAAGCATCTTGTCACAATCGCTTTGCAGCTCAAGGTGGAATCTAGCTCTGCCTTACTCTGTCCTGTGTACACNATTCCTGATACACTTCCCCATGGATCTAGTCTGTACAGAGATAGAGCAGAATGAGGACCCAGGGTTTGCTAGGCAGCAGCTTTTGCATCAACCATCTCAGGAACACTGACTCAGCCTAGTTCGTCCAGAAGCAAACCTTCACCACCACACACATCATGCCCTGCTTCAGGAGCACATCCATCTTTGCTCATCTCCACTTGATGATCTTTGAGGTCCCTTCCAGTCCCTAATGATTCTATGATTCCTCCTTAGGAGACTATGTTCCTCTGTCCCTGGAGTGCACCTGATCAGCACTCCCTTTCTTGCATCCCTGCAGTCTCTGTAGCTGGTTTGACACTTCAACTTTTTTCAAATTACTCCATTTAGTGCCATAAAAACCCCCAAACAAGCCCTTTCACAACCTGTGCAGAGAAAGCAGGTGTTTTTAAGCACAGGTTCCTGCAGGGACTGATGTCATCCATGGAAGGGCACGGAAACACATCTAGAGAACAACTACGATATGCCACTAGTTGATGCTCAGGCATGGAATGCAGAGTGGAAGAGACACCTACCCTGCACCCTGCACCCTTCACCAGGGTACAGAGGGGTTTCTGTTTTGTTTAGCTCTCAGCTATTCCTGTGCTCTACAGGCAAGGAGCTACAGTTCTCAGGGAATGGTGACTACCACCCTACTACATTTGGAAAGCAAATAGCTGTTTTTCTCCTCTTTCTTTCAAGCTGTCTTCGCTTTTCTAGGTTTTTCTCTTTTCAAGCCATTAGATGAGTAGGTTTTAAATCCTTAGACCACAATGTCAATGTCTGTATGGACTTGGATTGAGGCAAATTACTTGAAAGTTTCCCTGTTCCCTGAAATTTGACAATATTGTTAGTGTAGCCTGAATCCCTAAGACTGTTGATGTATTGTCATAGAATCACAGAGTGTTGGGGATTGGAAGGATCTCAAAAGTCCAATCCCCCTGCCAGAGGAGGATTCCCTAGATGAAGTTGCACAGGAACATGTCCAGGTGGGTTTTAAACCTCTCCTGAGACTCCACAACCCCCTTAGGCAGCCCCTTCCAATGCTCTGTCATCCTCAGTGGGAAGTACTTCCTTGCCATACTTATGTGGAACCTCTTGTGTTCCAGTTTACACTGGTTGCCTCTCATCCTATCACTAGATGACATTGAGAAGAGCCTGGCTTCATCCTCCTGACACCCACCCGTTCCATATTTATCAGCATTAATGAGGTCACCCCTCAGTCTCCCCTTCTCCAAGGTCAAGACACCCAGTTCCCTCAGCTTTTCCTCGTCAGGGAGGTGCTCCACTCCCTTCATCATCTTTGTGGCTCTGCACTGGACTCTCTCAAGCAGTTCCGTGTCCTTCTGGAATGGAGGGGCCCAGAACTGGACTCAATATACCAGATGTGGTCTCACTAGGGCAGAGTTGAGGGGGAAGAGAACCTCTCTTGATCTACTAACCACAGCCCTTCCAATATACCAGTTCATCTGTCTCCCTTTGTAGACAGAGAACTACAGTAGCCAGAGGACGTCAGTCACAATGAAAGAGGCTCAGGAAGCAAAACAAAATGTGTGTCCAGCTAAACAAGAGGGAAGTGAGGAAAGGGAAGTGATGTTTAACTCTTAGCTGTGCTGTGCAGCAGGTTCCTATAGTAAAACTGCCACCACACAGATCTCCTTTTGCTCAGTGGAGGATGTTATGGGTGACAGGGAGGATGCTGATGTGTTGTGGCATATAAGAAATCCAAAGAGACAGAACGTGGGACCTGGACTATGTTCTGTGGAATCTGGATCATGTTCATTTTGCTGACTGCAGAATGTGTTCTCTTCCTAGTTCTGGTGACTGTTCACACCCTCACAGTGGAAGTACCTGAAAAGGAAATACAGGTGGCACGAGGGAGAAACGTTACTCTCCACTGTAATTTTCAAACACAGATTTCTACTGACCCAGGAGACCTTGTTGTCTGGAAGAAAATCAATACTCCGGTAAATCAAATTGCATAAAGAAACATATGACAGGGCATCCAAGAGAGGGGTGGGAGAAGAGATGAAAGCCGGTGTTGGAAGAAAGACATTCCTTCAAGGCTGTCTTGTTTCTACATTTGAAGGCAGAGTCCTCTAAAGTCGTCCTTGACTTCTTGGGAACTAGTAAGAGGGAAGGTAGCCTTTGGAGGTCTTGTTGTGGCAACGACCAAGGATTTATTCTCTCACGATCCTTGCTGGAAGAAAACAAGGGAGTTTGTGCAACCACAGGGGCATTTTATTGGTGTGCGGATCTCCAACGAGTCTCATGGTGTCCTGTCATGGACAGGAAAGGCGGAAAAGCCCCAGCAAAAGAAATCAGTTTTCTCTGAGCTCAGATAAGGTGGGCGAAATGGATTCCAGGCAGAAACCCAGACCCTTTGGAATTTCTGTTTTTCTTGGCTTTTTGGCAAACTGGGGCAATTTAAGGCTCTCTTCTCCAAGCTGCCGTAGTCTATCAAGCTAAGACTGATAATTGCCTTTCCCTCTACCAGAATGATGCTGTCACTCGGTATTTTGATGGGCTCGTACAGTACGGTGAGGGCTATGAGAACCGCTTACAGTTTACTGGTGATGTGAGCAAAGGGGACATCAGTATCACCATCAAAGAAGTGACCATGGAAGACAACGGGACGTACGCATGCAGCGTTCGGCTAAGGAAGGACCCCCCGAGACAGACCGCAATCTTGTCTCTTTTTGTCCTCGGTAAGCATGATGGAGACAACAGAACCTTTAGAGACAGGACAGTGTTTTATCTAATATAAACATTGCTTCAGACAATGGACTTTCTAACCAAAAAGATATTCCCCAGGAAGTCAGCTACCACAGGTCCATCTCTGGTCTTTTCCCACTGCTACAGAAGTAGGTTGGAAGGCTTAGGGGCACCCAACTACCTTAGATACCTGATTGTAGCAAACAGTCTTTAGAGTTGTGTAGTTAATCTTCCCAATAATCTTTGCCTCATTACAGGGCATTCCTCATTCCCCCTGTGCCTTGTCATACCCCAGTTATCAAAGGATGGGCTATCCAACACTGTAAAACATGTCCCAACAGCATCTCAGAGCTGACCACTGCTAAGAAGGGGGAAACCTGTTACAGACAACATCACTCAGGTTCCTCTGAGAAGGTGCTCGGAGCCAAACCTTTGTTTTGCAAGAAGAAAAGCTGGGCTGAAACAAAATCTCTTTCTGTTTAATATAATCCCTCCCTTCTTTCTCCTTCAGTTGCACCATCCAAGCCCGAATGTAAGATTTTGGGGACCCCAGAATATGGACAGACAATCAATCTGACCTGTGTTTCTCACGAGGGCTCCCCAAAGCCCACATACACCTGGCAAAGCTTCAATGTACAAAACCAACCCCGTCAACTACAAAAAACAGAAGGTATGTGAAATTCAAAGACATGAAGTCTTCAAGCTCTCTGTAAATCAGTACTGGAAGTGTTTTGAAATGCAGAGCCAAAACCACTCTTAAGGCTTTTCCTAGGAAGGTCTCTGACCAGGACTTCGACACGCTAACATCTTTCTAGAAGACACTCTCACAAGTAACATAGCAGGGGAAGAAGGACGGTTATGTGAAGATACAATGGTCAGTATGATTTGCACTTCAGCTGTCACCTGGTGAGAAACCAGAAGTCAGAATCTAGAGGGAAAAAATTAGACTCACGTTGAGTCAACAGGACTTTCACCACTCACTAGCCAATTCTTGCATCACTCATGCAAAAAGCAAAATATAAACCAGGGACAGAAGCCTTGCTCACTTTACTGTCCACTAAGTGGTGCCGGTGCATCACGCATAGCCCTGAACATAGGAAGAGTTCTTTTGGAGCAACAGCTGCTGCTTCCTCCTGCCATAGGAAGGACAGAAGTCTTCCCTAGGACAGAAGTCTCTTCTGATTCATTTCCACCTCATTTCTGTTTTCAACAGAGCACCAATGTCCGAGTAGTGTGTCAACTGTCACCTGCCCCAAGCTGGTTGGACACTCTACTGTCATAGAATCATAAAGTCATCATGGCTGGAAAGGACCTCTAGAATCATCAGGCCCAGCCTTCCTAATCCTTAGCCCACAGCCTTAAGTGTTCTGTCTACTAATTTTTTAAATACCTCCAGGGATGGTGACTCCACCACCTCCCTGGGCAGACTGCCACCACAAGCAGCTTCTCACTATGCTAAGCACCTGCAACAAGCAGGTCCCAGTGCTGCAGCAGGTTTGGAACCCTCTTAGGAACCACTCCAAAACTGACAGTATCAGTATCTGACCCACACTTCTTGCCAATTTGACTCACTAATTACTTTTATTTAATACGAGAGGAATTCGTCTGGTTACAGACTGCAACTCTGAGCATCACATACATCAAAATGACAACACAGAAGAGCAGCGAGCAAGGACAGTCTGTGGGCTTAAAAAAAACAACCACAATAAAAACCAAGCAGGCAGTCTGCTGCTTCTCGGTTGCTTGCTCGCATGTGAACTGGCACTAGGGGCCGGCAGAGACTGCAGAGTCCCAGTCCCGTAAGCGAACTGGAAAGACGTGAGATCACAGGGAGCGTGAACCGGGAAAGTCACCGAGAAGCATTCAGAGCCTTTTAGTCTTAGAGCAGCCATCTGGACCTTTATCAGCACCTCCCAAACAAAAAGCATGAACTACACATGTCAATGTCAGCTGGAGAGGTAACAAAAGAAAACCAACTGCTTTAAGCAGAGCTGAGCACACGGTCCTGAGCTCTGTTTGTGCAGAAAACATCGGTATCATAGCAGTCCCACATCACTGCGCTTCTCCTTCACTTGTTTTCACAGCCTGTGTGGCCCAGACTAAAAAATTAATTCACTGGTAACTAATTTAGATCTGAAATCTTAAGAGCTGAAACTTTACATTGTTTTTGATGTTAAAACATCAGAGGGCCAGTTCTCAAACACAGGTTCTGGTTTGGATCATCTTCTCAGCAAAATCCAAGGCCAAGGGAGCTTTCTCCCTTGGCTTCCAAAGGAGCATCCTCGCAGCCAAACTGAGGCAGTGTGGACTGGATGATTTGGTAGTGAGGTGGTAGTGATGTTTAAGACCCACCTGGATGTGTTCCTGTGCAACCTGGTCTAGGTGATCATGCTGTGGCAGGAGGATGGGAATAGGTGAACTTTCAAGGTCCCTTCCAATCCCTAATGATTCTATGATTCTATGATTCACTAAGGACATATACTTCTTTACTGCCCACCTACAATTTTCTTCCTAAAATGCTTGTTCAAATGCCACGTGTTCCCTGTAATCAAAACAGCACACTTCCATTTATCCTCCCACAAATCACACTAAAACCTAGGGACCAGCATGGCAGATCCTGAACAAGACAGAGCAATCCATCAGCCTTAATAACCTCTCATCACTCCCACTACCCGGAGCTGGAATTGAAGGGTTGCTGTCTACACTTCCTTCCCTACTTTAATTCTTTTATTTCTTGGTCTGCATTTGTGTCTCACAACAGGGGAGCAAATAACTCTGAAGAACATCTCAGCAGATACCTCTGGCTTTTACATCTGCACCTCAGCAAACAGCGTGGGAAGGGAATTTTGCAACATGACAGTCAGCGTTTTGCCGCGTAAGAGCTGTGGTTGCTTGTGGGGAGGCAGCACCAGAGACAGGATCCTGGCCTTAGCTAGCACTGAAGGATTCACAGAGGCAATGCAGACAGAAGTATGAAATTCTGCTTTCCCTTGAAACAGTCCCCGCCCTCACGCACATTTTTACTTTTAAGACAGATTATCTGCATTTCTTACAGGCTAATTGGGTGTTTGCTAGTGCATAGGGTCAGTTCACAGCTGAAGTCAAAATGTGTAGAGTGAGATAAGCCTGAGCCTATAAGGTCTGAATCTAAAGTGTATGAACAAAGTACAGCAGTTGTAGAGGTCCCTGACACTAACTAACTGCTCCTGCAGAATTATTAGTTACCATGTACAGAATCCGTTCCAGTTGTGGATTCCAATAAATGTGGCTTCCACTAAGTAGATCAGGTGGTGCAGCCTGGTATCCAACAGCGGCATCTGAAATCCAGGAATTGTGATGACTGCACCTGGTCTCATCCTCTCTGCAAAGGGCTAATTCTTGTCTTCCCACCTAGCATCCATGGACATAGCTCTCTACGCTGGCATCATTGGCGGCGCTGTTGCGGCCATTGTAGTTATTGGTGTTCTAGCGTACTGCTGCTGCTGTCGGGAGCGCAAGGAAAAGGACTACGAGATGGCGTAAGTACCTTTCTCCAGACAAGCAAATGGAACATGTGAAGGATTCATGTTCTGCTTCTTCTGCCATTAACACATGCAGTGGGAAGCCAGGAGAAAGCAAGCAAAGAAGGTGTGCAATGTTTGCAGTTTCTAGTGGCTCTCATCTCTTCTCATTGAATATGCCCAGTATGGTCAGGCACATGGGGTGGTCTCTGCGGTAGAGCCCAGGCATTGAGACCTTGGAACGGAATGAGCAAGGCCAAATCAGTCAAGCACACACAGCTCTTTGACAAGCAAAGTCCAGGCTGATTCCCATTTCTCTGAGTCCATAAGGCTGTTCCTGTTCGTGCTAGCCTAAACCACTACACTGCTCTGGACTCAGAGCTGCAGCTCCATGACATGTTTAGACTCATGACCCAAACAGACTGTTGGAAGAAAAATTAGATAAGACAGATCAGTTTTCCCATGCTGTGGAAAAACGGTAGTTGTTGCAACTCTTGCATCACGAGCAAGACTTAAGGTAGAGTTGAGCTTGGTACGTTTCCTGGTCAGCTCAAAGCAGTCTGAAACCATTCTCACACAGAATTTCTTCAGCAGAATTTCTAGCTGGTTTTAATTAACATCTCTGCTTCTGCACAATGTTTTAGAGAGCGACATGAACCCTCCAGGGAGAGGCCTACAAGGACTCAGACGGCAGAGGATGATATTGAACATGCATGAGGGAAGAAGCAGGAGGCCAATGCCATCTTCAGGATCTGCTGAGCACAGACACCACTGTAGAAAATATATCAGGCCCTCAGGGGTGTTTTTTAACAACAAAATGAAGCTAATGGCTGGGAAAGAATATCCTTGTCTTCCTGGAAAGGAGTGCTTAGCATGCAGTGTGCACCAATATATAACCTAATAGCAGAAAAAAGCATGTGAAGCCCTGTTTCACCCAGGTCATCCCCAAATAGCCAGACTTCCAGAATTCCCACTTCCTGGGAAAAGATACCAGACAGGTCTGTTTGGAGAGCAGAGCTGCTGTTGTACCCCCAGATTGACAGAACCTTTCAAAGTCACCACCTGCCAGTAACTGAGGAGGAAGGGCCTTGTTTACGGCGTGATGCAAATGCCACAGCTTACGGCATCCACTAGGTGTAGAAAACGTTTTAAGCAGACCGAAGCGTGATGACTTTTAAGGATCTTTTAAAAGATGTGCCCTTTGTATATGTTATACACACACACAGAAATAAAAACCTGGAAAAAAAAATCACAGATGACCAGCAAGTCTCCTTTGTGGAACAACAGTGCATACTAACAGGAAGGACGGGGTAAGCACGGGGTAAGAAGTTAGATGGAACTGGCAGCTGGTAAGATCTAGAAACAGTCTAGTAGCCGATGTAGAATCAGAGTGCTGAGTTTGTGTTCCAGACCAGAGAGTTATCCTAAATTCTGTCTTTCCACTACATCACCCTTTCCTCCCAACAGTTCCATGGGCAAGTCAGAAGCAGTCTATTGCTCCAGCTGCTTGTGACAAAAGTGACGGTGTGTGCTTGCACGTGGCAGGTACATCTTCAACAAAAACAAGGGGAAAAAAGAACCAGGGGAAGGCAAAGAAGCATTCAAAATCACAGAATTATTGAGGCTGTAAGAGACCTCCAAGTTCATCCGGCCCAGCCTACGGCCTAACATCACCACAACCACCTAGACCAGGGCACTAAGGGCCACATCCGTTCTGTCCTTAAACACCTCCAGGGATGGGGACTCCACCACCGCTCTGGGCAGTCCGTTCCAGGGTCTGATCACCCTTTCAGTGAGGAAGGGCTTTGTAACACCCAGTCTAACCCTCCCCTGGCAAATCTTCAGGCCCTGCCCCCTCATCCTGGTGCTAGTTGCCTGGGAGAAGCGCCTGACCCCCACCTGACTGCAGCCTCACTTCAGGAAGTTGTAGAGAGCGATAAGGTCCCTCCTGAGTCTTCTCCAGGCTAAAGAACCCCAGCTCCCTCAGCCTCTCATCATCAAAGTTTCTCTCCAGTCCCTTCCCCAGCCTTGTTGCTCTTCTGGACCTGCTCCAGCCCCTCAATCTCTTTCTTGAAGCGAGGGCCCCAGCACCCCCCCCACCCAGTACTCGAGGAGAGGCCTCCCCAGTGCCCAGTGCAGGGGAGAAGAGTTAACTCCCATCACTTGTACTGTATCTTTGGAAGAGAACGGATTGTCTTCACCCAAAGCACAGTCAATACAGTGTTAAAGCTGATTAAGAGCTGTCTGGGGTGGAGTTTTCTCGTTGTTTGGGTTGTTTGGCTTTGGTTTTCTTTCTTTACAGATACCTTTGATAAATTCCTTGCACTACAGTTATTTATCATCTCAAAAACTGTTGCGGTGGACATGCAACACAGAGTCAAGACCAATGTGTAAGCAGTCAAAGAAGACACTCTATTAATGCAGCTGGCTCCTTTTTGTACCCTTTTTGCACACAGGTGTCCATGTTCTATTGGCACAGCACATACATAAACAAGTGGCCATTGGCATTTCAGCTTCATATGCCCCTTGCTCATCTCTTACCAAGTCTCTTCCAGCACAGTCAGTTCTTTACATTCTTCTGATATCTCTGACTCCTTGTTCTCACAAATACACTTTAATCTCTCCAAGGTCAAACTCTTCTGCTTCCGTCAAAGGGTCTATGGACCTGCCGTAGCCCCCCACCACAGTTCCCCACTTTTTGTATTTGCATTACAAAAGCTGTCCTGACAGTCTGTCACAGGGCCCTTTGCAACAGACTGACAACACAGGGCAACATGAGTAACACAAATACCACTACAACTGAAACCAACAGACCAATCTTACCATGGTTAGTAACCATCCTGGCAACCCTCACCCCAGAACAGCTTTGTAAACCAGTTCACACCATCATTTACCTGCAACTTTTCAACACCATCTTTCAGCACCTGGATGCTCTTAGGTGTTCTGACAAGTCCATACACCACATTCCCTTAAAATCCTCATACCCGTGTCCATGTGCTAACAGCAAAAATCTTACAGCAACCCTATTTTGCAGCATCTCGTGTTGCACTGAATCAGCATCTAATGATAGTGCACTTAAATCCTCCAGAGGATTATATGTTTGCTTAGCCAGCCAGCAACCCTTTCTCCATAGCATGGTTAAAGCTTGAGCTGTCCCCTGCGATTGCCACAGTGCCTAACCAAGGCCACTTTCCCCCTTTAACCTGACCCATCTGTAAACACCGTGGGGCCAACAACAGGGCCCAGCTGGCTCAAACACTTCTGTGCAACACGAACCTGACTCCCCAATTAATCAAAGGATGAGAGGGGAGATGATATTCAATTTTCTCTTGATACTTTGTCAGTGCTGATTGTAATAAAGGGCCGTTTGCAAGACACCACTCAAAGCAGTCCATCTAGACAGGCACCACAGTCTTTATGGAGTCTCTAGCTAACAGCTCAGCACATCTTTCCCTGGTTTTTATAATGATCTGGGCAATTAATTCAAACAATCCAGGGCCAGATTTTGTTGTCTTATTTGGCAAAAGTGCCCATTCCAACACATGAAGTGGATCGTCCCACTTCTCATGCCACTGAACGATCATAGCAAAAGGTGTCATGCCATCAATCAAGATAAACGCGTGTGCTGCTGCAGTGAGATCACACTCCTAGGTACAGCCATGGCTGGTGGCCCTGCACCTTCTCAGGGCCAAACACTAAACCATATATGTAATATTAACAATCCAGTTTTTTACCAGTCCCATTAACCAACCTTCTGTGCCCCACCTGTTTAACCATTCCGTTACCCCAAAAAACCCTCACATCTTCCTGCACATCCTGGGCAGCCTGCATCAATCACTGCATGCATCCCTGAGCTACAGGAAACAAACCTGCAGCTAAATGCATCAGTGTACGATCAGTCACGGTGAATCTTCCAGCTCTGCGCCCTCTGAGGAGCCCGTGGCCCAGCCAGGGCACGGAGAACCCCGCGGGTCGCTCCACATCACGCCCTGCCACCACCCACCCCGGGGAAGGGTGGGCAGAAGGGATCAGTGCAGAGCTAAGAGGAGGAGGAGAAGCAGCTGCAGCTGCTGCTTGTCAGCAGTAGGAAAGGGAGGGGTGAGGACCTGTTCCCATGCTTAGTTTAGATGCATGAAGAAGCATCACAAAAATGGCTGACCTGAAGGAGCTTGGCACACAGAAGCTAAAGGCAGATAAAGAACGAGGTGAAGAGCTCAGAAACAGAGCTGACATGCATTTGACTCTCTTCTGTGGCAAGCGAGTATAACAGGAATTATCTGGTTAGGGCATTTTATTCTCTTCTGTACCATGGTTTTTACTGTGAAAGCAAAGCTACTTCTTTCACAAACACTGCAGACTTAGTCAGCACTCCCATTCCCTCACAAACACCTCTGCTCTGGGGATGAAGAGTGGCTTCTGCTGAGGGTAACAGTGTGGATTCTCAACGATCTTAACAGGAAAGACCAGAGATATTTGTAGCCAGAAGCTAGCTCTGGCTTCTAAATTATTTTAACACTTACCTATCCCATACTCTTCACGCTTACAGCGGGTGAAACTGAATTGCTGCTCCTCACCTGAAGCCTTCAGATGAGTGCTGGGAAGCGCTGCTGCCGAGACTCCCCTCGGAGCGTGCAAACGTTTGAGGCTAGCTCCCCAAGGGGCCTCAATGGCAACTTTTAGAAATGAAATTGGCCCCAATGGCAATTTTTGAAATCAGCCTCAACAGTAATATTTGAAATGAAATTGGCCTCAATGGCAGTATCTGAAATTGGCCTCAACGATGGAAATGGGAAGCAATTGGCCTCAACAATGGAAATGGGAAGCAATTGGCCTCAACAATGGAAATGGGAAGCAGTTTGCCTCAATGAAGGAAAGAGGAAGCAATTGGCCTCAGTGAAGGAAATGGGAAGGAAATTGCCTGAATAATGGAAATGGGAAGAAACTGGCATAGGTGATCCTGCTGCGGCAAGGAGATTGGACTGGACGATCTTTCAAGGTCCCTTCCAGTCCCTAATGATTCTGTGTGATTCAGTGAAGGAAATGAGAAGCAGTTGGCCTCAATGAAGGAAATGGGAAGCAGTTGGCCTTAATGAAGAAAACAGAAAGAAATTTGCCTCAATGAAGGAAATGGGAAGCAATTAGTCTCAATGAAGGAAATGAGAAGACATTGCCCTCAGTGAAGGAAATGTGAAGAAATTTGCCTCAGGGAAGAAAAAGAGGAGAAATTGGTCTCAATGAAGAAAACGGGAAGACTTTGGCCTCAATGAAGGAAATGGGAAGACTGGTCTCAATGAAGGAAATTGGGAGAAATAATAGTGGGTTGTAAGGATTTTTATTAAAAGTTAATAGATTAACAGGATGTTAGGTGAACTTTAGCACGTAACAGTAAGCTGCTCTGGAATAGTGCTTAGAATTGCTGTCCAGCTTCTTTAGACTAACATGATTTGCAAAAGCTTTTGGGAGCAATTAACTGGGTACGTCCTTTACTGGGGATAACAAACACAGACCTGACACCACTCTTTGAACTGCTACGGGGTGATATGAACATATGATCACCTGGACAACTTACTCCAGAGGCTTTGTCTGCCTTGCAGAAGGTGGTAAAAAGCATTGTATGTTTTTAACTTTTTAAATTGTTCTCTGATAGATAGCAACCCTCCTATGGTTCGTCATTTGAACACCACAGGGCCCCTGGAAGCGAAAGACCCCCCAGTACTCATCAGGGACACAGAGACTAGTAAGATTTTGGGGCCATACCCCCTCGTCACCTGGGGAAGAGGTTATGCTTGTGTTTCCACAGAGAGAGGACCGAGGTGGATACCTGCGAAAGACCATTTCAAGAACCAGCTGCCAAGCTCAATGGATCTGAACTGGAGGCAGCAGAACCTGCAGAGGACTGACCGTATTCGTATGATCTATGGGTCTCGGGGTATCTTATCAGCCACCTACAAAAGGCTGAGAACTGGGACTGGCTTGATGATCTGTTTGGTCATTGGGGCCTGGGAGGATGGTTTAGAAGCTTGCTTAAAGGGCTTGTCTACGCTTTGCTAGTATTTTTACTTATATTATTAATTATACCTTGTGTGTTTCAATGTTTTAAAAGTCTTATAATGCAATCGGTTTGTAGTGTTCTTTCTGTGCAACAGGAAGGGGGAGATGACGGTCTGCACAAGGCTGAGCGAGCAGACAGCACCACTAAATTGATGACTGAGAACTTGGTCACCGGGAGTGTGCTGGAGCTTCTGGGTGGAAAGCCATGAACATAAACAAGTCGTGTCTGGTGAAGATCAGGCTGTGTCCTGATAAAATGGGAGTAAACCCTTAAGCCAGCCACAGAGACAAGATATACGTGACTCTGGGTGTGGGTCAAGGAACAGCAGAAACTGAAAGCAAGACAAAAGTCTAGGGACCGTTCTGGGTCATAGGTGCTTAGTTATGCAGCTTGCACACCTTGTAGTAGTGACAATAGCCACCAAACAGCATAAATCAAGTAATGTTTAAAGAAAGTGTTAGCCAATCACTATTATGTTAAACCACGTATCGAGTCATATATAAAGGACTCTTTTATGCTTAATAAACAACACTTGCTTGCATCAAGCAGCGTTCCATCTCAGCTGCAGCAAACGGAGCTTGTAGAGAACTCCTCAGCCTTGGAAAAAGAAAACAACGAGCTTGCGAGCGAGAATCTGGCACACTCTGGCAGCAAAGATGATAGGAAAATTCAATGTGGAGAAGAACCTCCTTTGCAAAACCTTTGTGTAAATCTAAAAGCATGAACTTTCTCAGAGATACACAAATTAGGAACTCTGTAACTAGCAAACAGTGCTGCAAAACAGGGCTCTCGCAAGGTGTCCCGTGTCCTTGCTGGGCCAAATGCATTGTAAATAAATCATTCCAATGCTTCACAAACTTTTTGCCTCTGTAATATTTTCTCTTAAGAATTTGACCCTTTCTTGTCCTCATCTGCCTGGTGACAGTGTCCAAAGACAGCCCCCCCAGCCAAACTACCACATTTTAAAAATCATTTCAAAGACTTTCGCTCTCAGTAATGAGCTGGAGGAATTAGAAGAGCTTTCCCCCAACCATTTTCCTTTAAGATACATAAGAAAATTCCTTCCCTTTCTCAGCCCTTGGCACGTTCACTGTTACTGTTCCCACTCACCATTGCCACTATCATGCAAATTTAATAAATTCCATCCATGCATGACTTACTTAGCTAACCTCCATTCACCAGAGATGCTTCTTACTCAAACAAGCAGGACAACAGAGTAAAGCTTCAAAACAATAGCCCTCATGTCTCATATATGGATAATATTGCAAGGGGCTTATCTCAGCCCTGGTGAACCTACCCTAACAGAAAGGAGTTTTCCTTTCATGCTATTTAACTTTGGGAATGTTTATTTATTTAGTTTTTATTTTGGAGGTAAAGGTTCTTTTCTTCTTTAGGGGTTTTAGAGGGGTTTGGTTTGGGTTTTTTTTTCATTTAAAACTAGTTGAAAAAATGCAAGAGAAGCAACTGGAAAAAAGAAAGCTGTTTCAAAAACACTGGGGTAATTTCAAAAGAAGAATAAAATAAAAGTTAAAATGGACAGGGTTAGGGCTCACTGAGCAGACCACAACCCAAACATGCAGATTCTGACCTAACCCACCTTTGAAACTTCCAGTAATGAGTTAAACCTTTGGATCCATCACAACATTAAGTCCACATATCCCAGAGTAAAATCTGGCCCCCAAACTATTTTGTTAGCAGCAAATTTGTTACGTGTGTTAAACCCTCCCCAGCACTAGCCTCAGGTCACATCAACCTGGACCCAGCACCACACCAAACACCTTTCCCCTTGGCCAACTCATCTGTCAGCAAAGCAAAACAACTCGTTTTGGACAAGCTCAGCATTTTTCAGAGTAAACACTGTAGGAGAAGTCATCACACCTCTGTCAAACCATACTCTCCAAAAGCCAGGTGAAATGTACATCAGAGTGCATCAAGCAGCCACACAAGGTATCTGGAGGAGGTAGGACAAAGTGTGCCTCACTTTGCAATTAGAGTAGGTCAGCCCTGAAGCCTAAGAGCAACAGAAAAATGCAGGATGAGGTGCTTCCTTGCAAGATTTCCTGGGGCCGAGCACTGTCTGGGCTTCCAACCAACTTAACTTGGATTAAATCAATAATTTAAACAACAGGAGTCAGCCATAAGTCTTGAAGACTTGAAGATTATTCCAGGAAGAGGCAGAGCTCATTAGGGTTCTTTGTATGTTGATGAGCCCCATGGAGTATTTGGGGCAGAGTCCATGAACCTCAAGCACTGAGAGTGAAGAAACTGCTGAAGAAGTCAGAGGCAAAACTCAGAGAGCCTTGAAGCACTGATTGGCCCCACTGAGGGTCTTACTAATAAAGGCTCCCAAGGGATTCATTAGAGGAAGCAATTAGAGGCTGTAATTGCTGGGAGACAAAGGCCAAATGCAGGTGTCCTTGATGCTGAGAAAACCCTGGGTTTGTGTGATAAAGCACAAAGGCCTATCATGGCTTCCAAGGATCTGTTCTAATGAGTGTGGATCCATGTACTGACCCACTCAGTGAGTTTCAGGAAGGGGATCTTCTTAACAGCCTGTGCAGCAGTCACAGAGTCACAAGAGCGACTAAGGAAGAAATAATTTCAACACCCAGACTCACAGGGTGAGTTCTGGGGGAACCAACAGACATGGACTTGGCTGGACCGAATGTTCTCCTGGCTTGATCTCAGTCAACACCCCTTTATGTTCTCTCACTGACCCAGATGGGTCACTTTTGACACCTCTTTTCTGTCTCACCCCACCCTCAGTCTCAGTGACTCAAAGGAAGAATTGTCCTGGTAATTTTCTCAAGTAACAAGTTGTCAGTGATTAATTGATAATTATCAGTGAGCAAATAATTGATGACACTGAGTGATGAATAAACCACTTCGGTAATGAGTTTATTTTCTTAACTTGGTGCAGTTCCTGCAAAGCTTACAGCCATGAATGTACGGAGAGCAGAATAGCAGAAACACAGAATCATCATGGCTGGAAAGGACCTCCAGGGTCATCAAGTCCAACCTTTTCTCCTGGTATCTAACCGCTAGACCATGTCACTAAGCGCCGCATCCACTCGTTCCTTAAACACCTCCAGGGATGGTGACACCACCACCTCCCTGGGCAATCCATTCCAGTACCTAACCACCCTCTCAGTAAAGAATTTCTTTCTAACATCCAATCTAAACCTCCCCTGACGCAACTTGAGGCCATTTCCCCTCGTCCTGTTATCATCACTAATTTGAGAGAAGAGCCCAACACCAGCCTTGCTACAACCTCCTTTTAGGTAGTTGTAGAGGGCAATAAGGTCCCCTCTCAGTCTTCTCTTCTCCAGATTAAACAACCCCAGCTCCCTCAGCCTCTCCTCATAGGGTATGTCTTCCAGCCCCTTCACCGGACTCATTCCAGCACCTCAATGTCCTTCCTGTACTGTGGTGACCAAAACTGGACACAGCACTTGAGGTGCGGTCTCAAGAGTGCCGAGTACAGCGGCACAATCACCTTCCTACTCCTACTGGTCATGCCGTTTCTGATACAGGCCAGGATGCCATTGGCCTTCTTTGCCACCTGGGCACACTGCTGGCTCATGTTTAGCCGGCTGTCAATCAACACCCCCAGGTCCTTCTCCACCAGGTAGCTTTGCCAGAAAAAGGCAAGAGAAAAGCACAGAGAAAGGAGAAAAAGAGACACCACCCATGGAACCTGGGCTGTCATCTTGCAGCAAAACATGTTCCGTAGGTGTGAAAGCTCCTCCTCATACAGAATCACAGAACATTAGGGATTGGAAGGGACCTCAGAAGATCATCTAGTCCAATCTCCCTGCCACAGCCGGATCACCTAGATTAAGCTGCACAGGAACATGTCCAGGTGGGTTTTAACCCTCTCCACAGAAGGAGACTCCACAACCCTGGGCAGACCCTTCCAGTGCTCTGTCACCATCACTGGGAAGAAATTCCTTCTCACATTGATGTGGAAGCTTCTATGTTTCAACTTACACAGGCTGCCCCTTGTTCTACCATTAGACTACACTGAGCAGAGCCTGGCTCCATCCTCCTGACACCCACTCTTCACATATTTATAGACACTAATGAGATTATCCCTCAGTATCCTCTTCTCCAAGCTAGAGAACCAGCTCCCTCAGCCTTTCCTCATAAGGGAGATGTTCTACTCCCTTCATCATTTTTGTAGCTCTGCGCTGGACTCTCTCCAGCAGTTCTGTGTCCTTCTTGCAGCTTCATTTGTTCCAGGCCACTCAGGCCTTCTTCTTTATTTTAGTGTTGGAGGCTCTGGGGTCTCACCTGAGGGTCTCCAGTTTCTATCAGACCCCCTCCAACACCTCCCTGAACTGGGCACATGATTCCAGGGAAGGAAATTCCTAAAACTTAAGAGCATTTTTCAAAGAGATGGAAAAAAAAAACCCTACTCAAAAATGGGGATCTTCTATTTCCTGGGCTTTTTTTCCTAATAATTGGGCAATGGACAGAGGATTTTTTTACCCAGGGAACCCAAACCATTGGAGAAAATACAGCCAAATCCCAACAAATCTCAGGCCAGCTCTGCTGACATCACTGGTCATGGTAACAAATCACCAGGCTCCAAGAAAACTGGGTGGGGAAAGAGGACATTTTCATGCAATCAGCCAGTAAGGTCCTCCTTTCCCCTCCAAGACCTGAGACTTACCCACATGCAGCATCTCCCAAGCAACAAGTCACAGAGCTCACAGCCCCACCATCACCCTCTACCCCAAGACACCTAAGGACTACGCATCTCCCCACTTGGGATTTCCCCTCAGCTCTGACCCTTGATTGCCTCCTGGGGAAGTTGTAGGGTGCCCCCCACCTCACCTGATCTGCAAGTGCACCCTGGGAATGGTCTGCATGCTCTGACTCAAACCCCACTGAGGGGCTCCACCAAGAAATGGAGAGCACTGGTGATACTGGTGGTGCTAGAAGAGATGAGCTGGAGTAGGTTTGGGGTCTCCACCTGAACTGATTCCCACCAACAGCAGCAAAAACCACTGGGAAGGACAGGGGGAGGAAACCACTGCTGAGACTCTGCCGGCTGCTGCAGCATCTCCTGGTGCAACCAGCAGTATCAGAGGAGAATGAAGGGCCCATCAGCAGGAGGAATTTCTTGTGGTGCTTGAGGTAGTAGCTGCAATTGATGCTGGTCACCGCAGTTGCACGGACTTATGGCTGTTTGACAGCATGAACATGGAAGTGCTATATGCGTTGCTGCTGTAGCTGAAGGCTATGCCACAGCCTCTGCAATGTTAGGGCTTCTCACTAGCGTGGGTGCGCCTGTGCTCTGTGAGGCGGCCGCTTCGGCTGAAGCTCTTGCCACAGATACCACAGCAGTATGGCTTCTCACCAGTGTGGGTGCGCAGGTGCTGGATGAGGTGGCTGCTCTGGCTGAAGCTCTTGCCACAATCACCACAGTGGTATGGCTTCTCACCGGTGTGGATGCGCGTGTGCTTGTTCAGGTTTCCGTTCTGGCTGAAGCTCTTGCCACAGATACCACAGCAGTATGGCTTCTCACCGGTGTGGGTGCGCAAGTGCTTGGAGAGGGAGAAGCTGTAGCTGAAGCTCTTGCCACAGTCACCACAGTGGTATGGCTTCTCAGCGGTGTGGGTGCGCATGTGTAGGGTCAGGGTGGAGTTGCCCCTGAAGCTCTTGCTGCAGATACCGCAGTGGTACGCCTTCTCACCAGTGTGGGTGCGCAGGTGCTGGGTGAGGGTGGAGCTGCCAGTGAAGCTCTTGCTGCAGATACCGCAGTGGTACAGCTTCTCACCGGTGTGGATGCGCATGTGCTCGGTGAGGGAGGAGCTGCAGCTGAAGCTTTTCCCACAGTCATTACAGTCATATGGCTTCTCACCAGTGTGGGTGCGCAAGTGCTGGGTGAGTGCAGAGCTGCGGCTGAAGCTCTTTCCGCAGTCCCCACAGTGGTACGGCTTCTCACCGGTGTGGATTCTCCTGTGCTGGGTGAGGTGGCTGCTCTGGCTAAATCTCTTGCCGCAGTCACCACAGCGGTACGGCTTCTCACCGGTGTGGGTGCGCACATGGTCGGTGAGGCTGGTACTGGTTCTGAAGCTTTTGCCACAGTCGCCACAAGAATGCGGCTTCTCGCCCGTGTGGGTGCGTACGTGCTGGATAAGGTTTTGCTTCCTGTTGAACTTCCTGCCACAGTCACTGCAGACAAAGCGTTGGGTGCTGGGGCGGTTGCACAAGTGCTTCTCCGGTTCTAAGCCAGGGGGGTAGCTTTGCCCACACTTGGGGCAGCCATTTGATGGCTCAGGTGGTATAGAAGGAGCTGCCAGGGCTTCCTCCTCTTCCTTTTCCTCATCCTCAGGGCTGCACTTTGTCTCCTCCAACTTGTTCCCTGGAAGATCTTTCTCCAGGCTCTTGTTGGCAGCACCCAGGGGCCCCTGGGGATCCATGCTGGGGTGAGGGCTCAGGCCCAGAACCCTGACAGAGCCCTGGGGGCACGCAGAAAGGACTCAGTGAGTGGGGATGGTTGGTTGGATGGATGGAGGGACAGACAGATGCACAGACATTTTCTTCCATCCCCACCCGTCTCCAGCCAGACACCTGGCACCTCCCAACATTCCCAAGGACTCCCGCAGGGGGGTCCCAGTCCCATAGTCGTCCCCCACACCCCAGGGCAAGGAGCACTGGGTCGGCTCCCCCCACCCCCCCACCTTTGGGCCCCGATTCCTGCGGACAGGCAGCCGCTACAGATTCCTCAGCGGCCCCAGGACCCCCCGGTGCCCTCCCCTAGAGGCCGGCACCCACCCCAAAGGCCTCCTTTCCCGCCGCTTTCCCCGCGGGGCTTCTGCCCGGCCGGGCCCCAACCGGAGGGGAGAACAGCAGCTGCCGCCGCAACTGTCCCGGGCCGAGCCCTTTCTCTTCCGCCCGGGCCGTGACGCCACTGCCGGCTCCGCCCCGGCCGCTCTGGGCTGCGCCGCGGGGGCGCCGGGATGGGCTCCGTTCGGCCTCGCTGCGGGTCGGTACGGCTCGGGCTCGGTTTGGCCCGGTTCGAATTGACCGGTCCGTTCCTCTCTTCCTTGCCCCGACAGCGGTCCGGGCTGTTCCGCTGTTTGCGGCCTTTCCCAGGGGCCTGGTGACAGCAGCAGTGAGAGGAGGAGCTACGTTGGGAGGGACTTTGGAGGAAGGAGGAGGGGGAGGGAGAGAGGGAGGGGGGAGAAGGGGAAGGGAAGGGAAGTTTGCTGAGGGATCTGAGGATGAGCTGAGTTCAATGGGGAGGGTCGGACAGCAAAGGACCTTCTGTGATGGCTGTGCCGCAGCCCTCAGCTTGGCCAGGCCAGCGTTGCAGGTGTGGAAACAGCCCCTGTTGGTGGATGACCTGCGTGATAGAAATTATTTCAGTCCCCCACAGAAAAAAAGCACCATAATAACGTTATGAGGCAAAACATTGGGGTTCTCAGGCCAAACAATTACTGATGTGGTTGCTGCATTGTGTCTCTGTGGCCCCATCTCCAGGAGTGTATTGGGGGGTGAGGAACAAATAGCCTTCTACGTTTGGAAGGCAGCATGTTGGCTGCTGACAGGCTTTGCGTGTGAGTGTTGTCACTAGCCAGCAGCTTTCACTGTGCCTGCCCATACCTGAGCAGCAGCAGTGTGCAGGCTGCAGGTCTGTCAGGCTGAGGTGCTGCCATCCCATCGCAGAAGGAACCTGAATTCAAGTCTCTGCTGGGGTCCATCATGCTGTGGCTGTAATACTGAATAACTTGCTTGTGCTGCTAAAGGAGAGCTGCAAGTTGAGAAGCAGCCTGGGAGTTGAGTTTTCTGTTTGAAAGCTGTGAATTTTAAAAAGTTTTGCTCCTCTGGGATTTTTTACTGTGGCTTCTTTTCCCAGGTACTTCAAGCTGGTGTCTCCAGGTTGCTGATGGGAATGAAACTACTGAATGTATGGAGAACTTGAAGGAAGGAGGTGGGTTGCTTGCTGGGGGTGAGAGGGCTGTTCCATATATCTTTGAGATGTAGTAGATTCGGAACCTTCTGGGCTGAACTAAGAATGGTTCTGCTTGTGAAGAAGGAAACCTGGGGGCACTTGTACCTGCCAGCTCTTTGCTGGGTTGCAGGTGGTTTCTGGCTGGAGCAGAGCAGAGGGGAAGAATGCCCTCCCCCAACCTGCTGGCCCCGGTGCTGTCCACCTAGCCCAGGACATGGTTTTCTGGTGCCCTTGTCACTAGGGGCCTCTTGGCAGAGGAGAGCAGAGACGGTTCAGTGCTCACAGGCAGAGAAGGTGGCCCTGGCTATATGATGGGAGGTAATCCTATACCCTTGCTGCCAGAAGTCTGGGATTGTGAAGGCAAAACTGGATCTCAGTGGCAGGAAGGTGAGTTGCATAATGAGGAGAGATGAGGCTGTGGTGGAGCATATCTTGGGTCCAGTGCAGCTCTGGGGGTGGTCTCTAGCTGGACCACCATCTCCTGTCAAAGCACCAGGGCTCCTCAGAGCAGCCTTCAGGCTAGAGAAAGCAGCCCTGCCCGTGCTGTTTTGTGGAGCTACCAAGGGCAGCTGATGCCAAACCCCATTCCTAGGCATCAGAGAAGAAGCACA
This sequence comes from Rhinopomastus cyanomelas, assembly GCA_013400115.1. Classification (NCBI taxonomy): domain Eukaryota; kingdom Metazoa; phylum Chordata; class Aves; order Bucerotiformes; family Rhinopomastidae; genus Rhinopomastus; species Rhinopomastus cyanomelas. Next base: position 134,872 of record VXBP01003843.1, read on the forward strand.
GAGGCTCAGCACCAGGGAAACAGCTTCTGTCATGGCATAGTGATGGAGCTGGGCCACAAATTCCTGGGGGATTCTCTGCAATGGCCAGTAGCTAGAACACCTTACTGGCCTGTGCTGGGAGTTCCCAGAGGAGAGTGTGGGCTGGGGATGCAGGAATGCACATGGGAGCAGCATGGGGCTCTGAAATCTGCTGGGAACCCAGGAGAGCTGGGTCCATGGGACAGGGAACCACTGCCCTTCCCTGAGCTGGACACAGGACCCAGGGTTCCGGGCTCCATCAGCTAGTCAGCTCAGCACAGTGGGGCTGCCAGACAACGCAGAGTAGGGTGGGTATGGACGTGGGGGGACACAGGCAAAGCGTTGCTTTGTGAAGGGCTTTATTGATCATGAGAGGGAAATGACCCAGAGCTGCTAGGAGATCAGGTGCTTTGTCTCCTCCAGCTCTTGCTGGCAGCACCCAGGGACTTCTGGGGGTCCAGACTGCGGTGGGGCCTCAGCCGCAGAGCCCTGCGAACACAGGAAAGGGCCCAGTGGGCAGGGATGGAGGGATTGATAGAGTGATGGATGGATCGAAGGAGGGATGGATGGGGTGATGGATATGGAAGGGTGTAGGAATGGAAGGAATGATGGATTGATGGTTGGATAAATAGATGGATGGAGCGAAGAATGAATAAATGGATGGAAGTATGTATGGAAGGATGGAGTAACGAAGGAAGGAAGAAGGGAGGGAAGGAAGGATGGACGGACACTCCCTTCAATCCCTGCCCCTCTCCAGCAGGACACCCGGCACCTCCCATACCCCCAGGGACTTCATTGTGGGGGGTCTCAGTCTCACAGTCGCCCCGCGCACCCCGTGGGGTGCAGGGAGCTTTTGGGCCCCGAGTGCCGAGGGCAGCGACTGCCCCAGCACAGCCTTGCGAACGGGACTCCCCTCCTCGCCCGAAGCCGGAAGTGACGTCACGACCCTGCCGGGGGCGGGCCGCAGGCTTCCGCCTTGGTCGGCGGGGTTCCGTGGAGAAGGGAGCGGTGGGTGAGTCTGGGGGTCTCNGGAGCCTGGGCAGGGATCGGGGGTTGTCGAGGGAGTCTGGGAATCTGGGGAGGGGTGCGAGGGTCTGACATCTGGGGTAGGGCCCTGGGGCGGTCCTGGGGCTGCGCTGGGGCTGCTGAGGAACCTGCAGCCGCTGCCCAAGGGAATCAGGGACCAAAGTGGGGGAGAGCCCTCCCCTGTGCTCCCTGCACCTCACGCGGTGTGGGGTGTGACTGTGGGACTGGGATCTCCACGAGGGAGTCACTAGGAGTGTTGGGAGGTGCCGAGTGTCTGGCTGGAGAGGAGGCAGGACCAGAGTGTCTGGCTGTCCCTCCATGCATCCCTCCATCCATCCATTCCTCCATCCATCTATCCATCCCTGCTCACTGGGTCCTTTTCTATATTCCCAGGGCTCTGTTGACGTTCTGGGGCTGAGCCACGACCTCAGCCTGGACCCCCAGAAGCCCCTGGGTGCTACCAGTAAGAGCTTGGAGAAGGATCGTCCAGAGAACAAGTTGGAGGAGACAAAGTGCAGTCCTGAGGATGAGGAAAAGGAAGAGGAGGAAGCCTTGGCAACCTCATCTGTGCTACCTGAGCAGTTAAATCAGTGCCCCGAGTGTGGGCAGAGCTACCCCCCTGGCTCAGAACTGGAGAAACACCAGTGCAGCCACCCCAGCACTCAACGCTTTGTCTGCAGTGACTGCGGCACAAGCTTCACCATGAAGAAGAACCTCACCCGGCACCGTCGCACCCACACTGGGGAGAAGCCCTACAGCTGCTCAGACTGTGGCAAGAGCTTCAGCCAGAGTGGTGACCTTACACGGCACCATCGCACCCACACTAGTGAGAAGCCGTATCCCTGCGCCGACTGTGGAAAGAGCTTCAGCAGCAGCTCCAGTTACCTCCACCACCTCCTCATCCACACTGGTGAGAAGCCCTACCACTGCTCCATCTGTGGCAAGAGCTTCCGACGCAACAGCAACCTCAGCGAGCACATGCACACCCACACTGACAAGAAGCCCTACCGCTGCAATGACTGTGGCAAGAGCTTCACCCGCAGCTCCCATCTCAAACACCTGCGCAGCCACAGCGGCGAGAAGCCCTACCGTTGTGATAGCTGTGGCAAGAGCTTCAGGGACAGTTACAGTTACCTCCACCACTGCCTCATCCACACTGGTGAGAAGCCCTACAGCTGCTCTGTCTGCAGCAAGAGCTTCCGACGCAACAGTGGCCTCACGGAGCACATGCGCAGCCACACTGGCAGGAAACCTTATCACTGCAGCGACTGTGGCAAGAGCTTCACCCTCAGGGGCAACCTCACCAAGCACAAGCGCAGACAGCATGGGGAGAAGGTGTTGGTAGGGTCTGAGACCAGAGCTTCAGCCCCAGCACCTGTCTCCAGCACCACAGGACAACCCACCATGGTCATTGCCCACTCTTGCCCTTCTGACATTGTTGCAGGGGTTGATGGGAGATGCTGCAGCAGCCAGCAGGGTCCCAGCAGTGGATTTCTCCTGCTGTCCCTTCCAGTGATTTTTGCCTCCCATAATGGGGAACAAATCCTAATGGGGACCCCAAACCTGGTCCAGATCAGCTCTGATGACACTGGTGGCACTGGTGCCGTTCTTCTCAATTTACAACAGCCGCCCCTGAATGGGGGTCAGAGCAGGGTGGATCCTTCCCAAGGGGTGTTGGCAGATGGGGGGATGGGACACCATGCTGGTTCCTCAAGTGAGAATCGAAGGGCAGAGCTGAGGGAGGCCCTGAGTGCCCCCTGCCTTGGGATGGAGGGCGGTGGGGCTGGGACCTCTGTGAGCTGCTGCCTGGGAGTTGCTGGATGTGGAGAGGTGTCTCATGTTAGGGATGAGTCTCCATTTCCAGCAAATTGAACCTGAATTTCCTCTTTCCCCACCCAATTTTCTTGGAGGCTACTCATCAGTCACTGTGGCCCTGTGCTGCCCGCAGAGCTGGAATGAGATTTGCCCGCTGCATTACCCAGGGGTAAGAAGAAAGAACCCCCAAACTTAATAAAATGCTTCTCAGCTTTTGGTTATTTTTGACATTTCTTCCCAAGATGCTTAAATCTTTGGGACAGTTCTTCCCTGCATCCAGGTCTGCTTGGTTCCTGCACTGGGCATGGCCATCGCAGCTCCCTGGCTCCAGGCACTGTCTGCAGCTTCCAGATCACGTCCTGCAACAGGCACAGCTGGTAAGGCTCTCTGATTCTGGTCACCATCTGCAGCTGCCAGGACTACCCACTTCCTGCACTGGGCATAGATGCAGGGGCTCCCTGGTTCCAGGCACCATTGGCAGCTTCCAGGACTACCTGGTTCCTGCACCAGGCATGGTTACTGGGGCTCTGTGGCTCCAAGCACTGTTGGCAGCTTCAAGGTCTTCTTGGTTCTGGAGCCAGGCTCTGCCACTGGTGTTCCCTAGCTCTGGGCATTGTTGGCAGGGACTGGTTCTGATCACACTGTACCAGGGTAAACCTGTTCCCCATGTGGGGATGGGTTCTGAGTGCAATGCACCAGGGTGGACCTGTTGCTCATGCAGGGTCTTTGGTTCTGAGCACACCATGCTGGCATAGATCTCTGTGCCTGCACCGTCTTGGGGCAGACCTGTTCTCCATGGAGGATGGCTTTGAGCTCACTGTATTTGGGCCGACCTAGTATCTTGCACCAAGCATGACCAAAGGCTTTTCAAAAGTCTAGGTAAACAACATCCACAGCCTTTCCCTCATACAATAGTTGGGTCATCCTGTCATAGAAGGAGATCAGGTTTGCCAGGCATGACCTGCCTTTAATAAACCCATGTTGACTGGGCCTGATCCCCTGCTTGTCCTGTATGTGAAGTGCAGTGGCACTTGAGATGATGTGTTCCATGACCTTCCCCAGTACTGAGGTCAAACTGACAGGTCTGTAGTTTCCTGGATCCCCCTTTCTGCCCTTCTTGTAGATTGGTGTTACGTTTGCCACTTTCCAGTCCATTAGGACCTCCCCAGCTAGCCAAGATTTCGAGTAAATGGTGGAAAGTGGCTTGGTGAGCACATCTGCCAACTCTTTCAGCACCCTTGGGTGCAACTCATCTGGCTCCATAGACTTGTTTATGTCTAAGTGGTCTAGCAGGTCGCTGACCACTTCCTTTCTGAATGTGATGGCCTCATTCTGCTCTCCCTCTCTGACTCCCAGCTCACGAGGCTTGTTGTCCAGGGAGCACCTTGTTCCACTGCTAAAGACTGAAGCAAAGTAGGCACTGAGCACCTCAGCCTTTTCAGCATCATCTGTTACTAGTTTTCGCTCTGAATCCAAAATAGGACGGAGATTTCCCCTGGTCTTCCTTTTGTTGTTAATGTATTTACAGAAACTTTTTTATTATCCTTAACAGCTGTAGCTAAGTTGAACTTTAGTTATTCTTTGACACCCCAGATTTTCTTTCTGCAGAGTTTGACTACATCCTGAAAGTCTTCATGAGAGGCCTGCTCCCTCTTCAGAAGACGCAGACATTGTTCTTGAGGTGCAGGCAAAGATCCCTACTTAGCCAAGCTGATCTCCTTCCCCGCCTACTCATCTTTCATCTCATGGGAACAGCCTGCTCCTGTGCTCTTAAGACTTCCCTCTTGAAGTATGTCCAGCCTTTCTGGACTCCTATATCTTTTAGAGCAGCCTCCCAAGGGACTTTGTCAATAAGTCTCCTGAACAGGCCAAAGTTTGCCCTCTGGAAGTCTAAGGTAATGGTTTCACTAGTCCCTCCTTGTTTTTCCAAGGATTGAAAACAATCAACTCATGATCACTGTGCCCTAGACAACCTTCAAGCTTTACTTCTCCCACAAGATCGTCCCTGTTCACAAGAAGAAGGTCCAAGAGGTCATCTTCCCTGGCTGGCTCCTCACCAGTTGTGTCAGGAAGTTATCTTCCACGCACTCCAAGAACCTCCAGGACTGTTCTCTCTCTGATGTGTTATATTTCCAGGAGATTTCAGAAAAATTGAAGTTCCCCGTGAGCTCAAGAGGCAGTGACTGTGAAACTTCTCTCAGCTGCCTATAAAAAATTTCATATTTCCTTATCCTGGCTGGGTGGTCTATAACAGATTCTCACCGCAGTATCTCTCCTGCTGGCTTTACACCTAATCCTTACCCACAATGACTCAACTGAATCCGCACCTGCATTCATTTGTATGGCTCCATTTTAGCTGTGGCTGTCCTGAGCTCCCCTCTGGGACTGGACTGAAATATTACTGCTAGCCCACCCAGGAGTGTTGCTCCAGGGGCCGCACCCCACCAACTGGCTGGCTCTGCCTTCTCCGCTGCTGCTGGCTTGTAGCTGTCACCGTATCCTGGCGACTGTCTAGACTGCCGGGTCTTTTCAACCAGTTCAGTGGACAGTGGGCGCCATCTGCTGGCAGCTCTTCGCACTGCAGTTGCAGGTTGTGTTCTTTCTACGCATGCGTTCTCCTTATCCCTCTTCCCCTAATAAAGCTATACCGTTTTATTTCAGTCCCCTGATGTCTCTTATTCTAAAATTCTATTAAAGAGAAAAATCTGTCCTTTGGGGGTTCTTTCTTTGACCCTAGGACACATAGACAGGATCCTTTTGGAAAGAAAGGGAAAGTCTCCTTTCTTGGATTAAAACAGATTTCATTTCCTGTGCCAACTTCTGCAACTCGCTCAGCCTTTCTGTCAGCCGACCCCTTTCTTTGTTCTCACACCATCCGCCTATCTCAGAGAACTTTGACAGCAATCGTAGCAGAGTCATCTTTAGTCTAACAGCTTCAAAATGTTGTCTTGTATTTAATCTCCGTTCCCGAAGAGGATCAAAGTTCTCCCTTCCACACTGCCCCGTGGGCATGCTCTGCTCCCAAAGCCTATTTCAAATCTGTCCAGACATTTACATGTTTTCCCTCGCTCACCTGTAACACCCAAGTCAGAGCAGTTGGTTCAGCTTTTTGAGCTGATGTTTTCAGGGGCAAGACTTGTGACTCTGCTATCACTTCGGTGGTTCTTGCCGCATATGCGGCCATCCATCACCTGTCTTTCGCAAAGCTACTTCCATCAGTGCATGGTTCCCAAAATGGATTTGACAAAGGTGCGTCTTCCTACCTGAACAGGCTTCCTCAATAGTTTGGAGATGAGATGTCCCTTCCACCTGTGAACAGGGACATGGAGAGGAACACTGCAGGGTGATTTGACCTATTATATCATCCTGTTCTATCAGTACAACCTGGTATTTCACCATTCGACTTGGAGATAACCAATGTCCTCCTTTCTGATTTAGCACACTGGACACCATACGAGGTTCATAAACAGTAACTTTTTGTCTTGGGTTTCAGGTGCAAGCAGGATACAGGTGGTATCTTTTAGATATGGCACAGTAAACCCCTCATGCTTACCACCAAGAGCAGTCAATAGGGTGTAAGGATTTGCTACCACCAGGTGTACATCCACAGCAATTTGATTAGTTGTCCTCATGTCCTGAACTAAACTGTAAGACCATCCATCTGCCTTTTTAACAGGCAGTATGGGTGTATCATATTTAGATTCACATTCCCTTTAATCAACCACATTTTATAAAGATTTCTATTACAGGGACTAATCCACGTCTAGCCTCCTTTTTCAAAGGATATTGTTGCAACCTTATCATTGCACAAAACAATAAATACACCACAAACAACCTATTTTCAATAGGATCAGTATTTCTGATTGGGCCTCTAACCCCTGCTTCCATTCCTAGAATCACTTTCACTTCACCAAGAAACTCTTAGCAGGTGGAGATAAAAGATCAGCCAGACCTGCTCTGTCACCCGCACTGGGAACAAGTTCCTTCTGATATTTACATGGAACCTGCTGTGTTCCAGCTCACAGCCATTGCCCCTCGTCCAATCACTAGGTGACATTGCGAAGAGCCCGGCTCCATCCTCCTGACAACATCCCTCAAATATTTATAGACATTAATGAGGTCACCCCTCAGTCTCCTCTTTTCCAAGCTAGAGAAACTCAGCTCCCTCATCCTCTCTTTATAAGGGAGGTGGCTCCGCTTCCTTCATCATCCTCGTTGCTCTACGCTGGACTCCCTCCAGTCATAGAATCTCAGTGTCATACAATCCCACAGTGTCATGGAGTGTCATAGTATCCCAGAGTGTCACAGAGTGTATTGTACAGTTTCAAAGAATTGCAGAGTGTCATAGATGTCATAGACTCCCAGAGTGCCTTAGAATGACGGAGTGCCATACAGTCTCATGGTGCCATACAGTGTCATAGAAAATCAGTGTCATTGAATCTCAGAGTGTCACAGAGTGTCACAGGCACCCAGAGTGTCCCAGAGTGTCACAGAAACCCAGACATTTATATGGTGTTATAGAATCCCATATAGTATTATAGAATTCCAGATTGTCATAGATTGTCATAGAATCCCAGAGTGTCATAGGGTGACACAGAATTCCAGAGTATCTTAGAATGTCATAGAATCCCAGAATTGATAGATTGTCATAGAATTCCAGGCTGTCATAGAGCATTATAGAATCCCAGTGTGTCACAGAGTGTCATTGAACCCCAGAGTGTCATTGAATCTCAGGCTATCATAGGCTCTCAGAATGTCATAGTGTCATAGAATCCCAGAGTGTCATAGACTCCCAGAGAATTGGAGATTGTCATAGAATCCCATCATCTTTTCTAAGTTATGGGGAACAGGGGAGGTGCCTAGAGACTGGAGGATAGCAAATGTCCCTCCAGTCTTCAAAAAGGGTAAGAAGGAGTACCCAGGTAACTATAGACCAGTCAGCCTCACCTCCATCCCAGGAAAGGTGATGGAACAATTTGTTTTAGGGGCTGTCTCCAGCACATCAAGGACAGGAGGGTCATTAGGGACAGTCAGCACGGCTTTACAAAGGGAAAGTCATGTTTGACCAACCTGATAGCCTTTTCTGAGGGCATAACCAGGTGGACAGATGATGGAAGAGTGGTAGATGTGGTCTATCTTGACTTGTGTAAGGAATTTGACACAGTCTCACACAACATCTTTGTCACCATACTGAGGCAGTGTGGTCTATTTGATTGCATAATGAGGTGGATCGTGAACTAGCTGAAGGACAGAAGTCAGAGAGTAGTGGTCAATGGGACAGAGTCTGGTTGGAGGCCTGTATCTAGTGGAGTGCCCCAGGGGTCAGTGCTGGGACAAGTCCTGTTCTGTCTATTCATCAGTGACTTGGATGAGGGATTAGCGTGCACTGTCAGCAAGTTTGCTGATGACACAAAGCTGGGTAGTAGATGATCTTTTGAGGTCCCTTCCAATCCCTAATGATTCTATGTTAATTGCTTGTAGTGGAAAAATAGAACTAACCAACCATATAACCTTGGAATGTAGCAAGATGAAGATGACTGGTAGAACGTAGCTATTGATGAATATTGTATGGTATATAAAACCTGCTATTTCGTAGAATGAATGTCTTCTGACTAATGACTTCTGGTATTTGAGCATTACACTCAAAGTGTGATAGATGTTTTATCGATTATTTGTGTCATTACAGGACAGTAAAGGATTTTGAAACAGATGGGGGGGGTGATTAACCAACTCTGTGCTCAGAGTATCCTTTTACAGATTCTGGAGCAGACAAGCACCCCCCATGCCATTTACAACCGCTCCTGCTGTTATCTACTCGGTGGTATGCGGGAGATAACAGAAGCAGGAGAGACACAGGAGAGAGACTCTGCCTTGCCTGACTACCCCCTCCATGGAAGCAAAACTTAGGAGAGAGCGTACATCACGCCTATTCCCCGAAATGATTAGCTTAAGCCAACCTTATTTATAAGAAGTAGTATTGAATATCTATTAGAGTAGGAAATAAAACATAGAAGTTTGGGACACTCGGCACTTTTGCACCCAATTACATTTTGTATTGTTAAAAATTATTTGATTGTGATTCATTTATCACAAAAGCATCCACAAAGTTAACGAGAACCCCGACCCGACCCGAGCTACTTGGACACCCAAAAGCTAACGGGACCCCCAGCAGGTCACAGAGCCCCTCTGAGAGTTATAGGGACACTCCCAAAAACTCATGGGACACCTCAGAACTAACGGAATCTCCACGAAATAACGGGATGCCGCCAGGGCTGAGACCCGCGCAAGACTTATACTCCGAGGGGCCGCTCCGGGCCGAGTCGTCTCGGACCATCCCAGCTCCAGCAGCAGAAAGGGAGGTGACTGTGGCCGCCGGCGGGTGCCTGAGCGCGCCCATTCTCAGCGCGGGGGGGACGCATTCCACCCCGCTCTCCTCACCCGCCTCAGGGAACGTGGTTCCTCCCATCACGTGGGCTCCGCCGGCGGAGGCGGCGCGCATGCGTGGTCTCGAGGTGGCCCGGGCTCACGCCCTCTTTCTGCGTCCGGCGCGCCCGCGTGGGTCGGTCATGGCGGCGCTTCTGGGCTCGGCAGGGCCTCTGCGGGCGCTGTGCGCGCGCCTCCGCCTCCTTCGCGCGCCTTGCGCTGCCGCACGGCCCATGGTCCCCTCCCTCCCAAGGTGAGACACTCGCGCGCGGGGCCCCTGCTGGAGCCGCGCTGGGGCTGAGGAAGGTGGCGGCGGCGGCGGCGGCGGTGGTCCCTGCGCCCAAGGGCACCGCGCTATGGTCCGCACCGATACCCGCTCCGCTGCCCGCAGCCCCCTACTGACCCCCTCACAGCCCCGGGGCTGTCGGAAGGAGGGAGCTGGGCGGCCACATGTGTGAGCTGCAGGTCAAAGGCCGCGGGGAGCCCCGCTGCCCTTCGGGAGGGGTTGGTGAAGGCTAGATCCCGCTCTCTGTCAGGCTTTTAAAGACGTTCTGTGCGTGAAGAGCAGTGTTTTCAGTAGGGCCCTGCTGGAGGGAGGCGGTGAAGAGAGGAGCTGGGGAAAGACCCAGCCGAGATAGGCTGTGATTGGACTTGAAGGACTGAGTAAGCTATTGAGCTCAGAAAGTGCTCTATGCAAAAGTAATCTGGGTCTGACAACTGGCTTTTGGTTCAGGTTTAAAATGGTAATTTGTGAGTGAAGTGCAATGAAGCTGCACTAAATTCCGGAGACTGCAAAGCTGTAGCTGGCATAGTAGGGGAAAGGGAGGGAAACCTAGTTGTAAGTAAATAACAAGGAATAATCCAGTAGTTTGCAGAGTTTGCTGTAGAAATGGGTGAATGGCTGTTTCCATGCGCTTGGACGAGTTGCTTTAGCATTGAAGGCAATAAAGTCAGTTCAGAGGCAATTTTGAGACTTCAGTTACAATAGTGGTTACAGGAAAGTTGCAGATCTCTTAATTTCTCCAGATATGTTTGTGCTCCTGTTCAGTTTAGAAAGAATAAAATATTGAGTATTTCTTTTTTCCAAATGTTTTGCCTCCAAATGAAATGGAGATGAAAAGTTAACCACTAAATAGTACGTGATTCTGTGTTGGGATTGCAGAAGTACAGTTATTAACCTTTACTCTTTAGGCAGCATCTTCTTATTCCCTCCCATGTCCATGTCTCTCTTTCTAAGCTTACAAATGAGAAAGTTTGTACTGTCCTAGTAGTTCAATATAATTAATATTACTAATGAGATGGATTAGATCCAGTTGCTTTTCCTCTTGGAGAGTGGGATGAGATAGATGAATCTTCAATCTTGAACTTGGTTTTTTGTGAGTAAATGCCATGACAAGCAGAATAATCCTCTCTGTATTTTATACATACTGCTTTTGTTAGGAGTGGGATAATTGCACTTTTGTGATGTTTCATGTTTAGCAGTGGCTCATTAGTGTTCCCAAGCCTGTTGTACATCATCTTACACTTCCTTAGTTGTTGCAAATGCACAACTTTCTCTGGTCTATATTGAATTTCCTCTTGTTTTCAGAACTGTAAGTAACCAAGATGACTCTGTAGTTTGAGGCTCTTGCAAGAGGTTCCCTTTGCTATGATGTCATCCACATCTCATCAAAATTACTATTTATTGACTACGAGACCTGTGTTATGTATAATGAGAAGTTTTATGTAAATGTTAAATGTCTCCTTTGGTGTTTACACCCAGGAGGGCTCAATTTAGTGTCTTACTGGATTTTACTGTGTCTAGTGATTTCTGTTTAGGGGAAATGCCCTGTCTCTGCTTATATGAAGGAAGGAATTACTCAGGGAACATTATCCTCTTGGAATTACTTCTAGTGAGAGATGGCATTGACAGTAGCAAAAAAAGAGCTTGACAGCATTAAATGGTATTTGAGTTTCTTCTTCCAGGTTCCTCTGATTTTAGCCACTCCTACTGACTGGCTCAGTTGGTAGAGCAGGAGACTCTGAATTCCTGGGGTCATGGGTTTGAGCCCCATGTAGGACATCTTGAGAGAGTACTGTAGGCTTACCCTGCTCCAGCAGAGGGGGGTTGGACTTAGATGATCTTTCGAGGTCCCTTCCGACCTCTAACATTCTGTGATGTTGTGATTCTTTCTTTTCTGGTTCATTCTGGTGGTTTTTTGGACACGTTGAGCTGAATAAAGTGGGAGCTGGACCAAAGGAGTCATGTCTGCTCATAGCATGGATGGGTATATGCTTTGCTGGATAAAACCCTGACTCAATGGCCAGACCCAGAGAGTGGTAGTGAATGGAGTTAAAAACACTTGGTTGCTGATGACAAGTGATGTCCTCAGAGCTCAGTACTGGAGCCTGCTCTCTTTGATATTTTTATCAGTGATGTGAATGAGGGGGTCAAGTGCACCCTCATCAGTCTGTAAACAGCATATTGGACAGGAATGGTATATTCTTGAGGTTAGGGAGGCCTTGCATAGGGCTCTGTTCAAGTTGGGTTGGTGGAGCAAGGCCAGTTGTGTGAGGTTAAACAAGACCAAGTACTGGATTCTGTGCTTGGGTGACATCAACCTTCTGCAGTAGCTGAAAGGTACCTGGAGATGTTGTTTGACAGTAGTTAGAGATGAGCCGGCATGTACCTGAATTGCCAAGAAGGTTAACAGTGTCCTGTCTTGCGTCAGCAGTAGGATGGCTGGCAGGACCAGGTAAGGATCATTCCCCTGCACTGGGCGTTCGTGGGGCTGCACCTCAAATTCTGGGTTGAGTTCTGGGCTCCTCACTGCCAGAAGGACACTGAGGGTCTGGAACATGTCTAGAGAAGGGCAGCACAGCTGGAAAAGGGTCTGGAGCACAGTTACTCTGAGGAGTGGCTGAGGGAAGTGTCCAGTGATGAAACCGTTCTCAGAATTGTAATCCCTCTCTTTCTGTTTGTTTTCATTTGAGCAGAAACGTTACCTACCCAGTGAGGTTCCTTACGGTTGCACCTCAACAGGAGGGAAGTGCTAAAGAAGAACCGGTTTCAGAAATTCAAGCCAGACGGACCTTGCCATTTGACTGGGCATTCAACAGACTGAATACCTCTGTCAGAAAAACTGGCCGCATCCCTAAGTCACTTCTACTGAAAATCTTCCATGAGATATGCAAAACAGGTAAGGTGCTTCCCATTAAAATAAAATAAAAACAAAGTTGGAAGTTGTAGTAGTCATCAAACCAAGAAAACACATTGGAAGAGTTCTATTTTATCAGCTGCGTGTGCTTCTGAAGAGACTTAGAATGTTATTTTGCTTTAAATGCACACATTTACTTTTTCAGTTTTGTCTTTGGAAATTTGAGTCTTGTAAAATGTTGTGTACTGTAAGAAATCACATTGCCTGGCTTATTGTGGATTTTTAATCTGGTAATATTACACATCCATTATGTATCTGTATTGTGCACTCTGAACAAAGATCTTGTCTGTCTGTTGTACACCATAGATTTTTAAAATGTCTGTAGTAACATGTGCTGTCCTTAAGAAGTTATTTATTTTAAAACATAACTATGCAGGGAAATGTGGGGACGATCATCACATTTTCTTGTTCCGAGGTTGCTGTGTTTATTTAAGATGAGAAAGCTTTATTTTATTGAATAACCCAAAAATCACCAGCTGATACATTGTTCATTCCGACAGGTTCCATACCCCTTTGGCTAAGGGCAGGCTAAGTAATATTTTCAAGCCAGGTACTGAGATTGATGAGGTTTGGTGCTGATTTGCAAATATCCCCACTGACTCATCCTAAATATAGTGTTTTCCTTTGGCTCTGCATGTATTTGCAAAAAAACCCCAAGTCCATGTGTAGAACTTCACTTCCCCATTTGCAGTTTGTACCTGCTCACTCTGTCTTTTAACATTTCTCAACTTTTCTCATTACTGCTTTTTTTTTGCCACGCTGCCCATATTTCTTCCCAGATGCATTTACTCTATGTCAAGAACTTTGCTGCTGGAGAATTTTACAATAGTTATGTAGATTTGCTGATCCTTTTTGGTACCTGAAGATGTAGTTCTAGACAGTATGTAGTTTTCTGCTGCTGAGGTGTTTTTTTCACTTGATTTTGTCATTGTTTTGTAGCTGTTTATACAGCTGTGCATAGTTAAAAATACTTAGTGTCATCAGCAGCTGCACATACCTCTGCTGGAAACAGCTCTTGCCTCTGTGCTGGGCTGTACATTATTTGGAGTTGCTGGCATGATGATTTGGAAGTCGTTTGCAAAGCAGTAGTGATGCTTTCAACTTCATGTCATTTTGGGAGTCTTGACTTTCTTAAGTCTGCCTGTTTGTCCCTGAGACAGAAAAACTTGGAGGTTTTTTTTCATCATTTATGTTGCAGGTGAACATTTATCTTGCTTCTTGCTAAATGAAATGACTCCTGAAGTATACTTGTCTCTGTGACAAGAAAGGGACAGACAACATTTCTTTTTTGTTGTTTTTCTTTACAGGATGATGCATTTTGAAGGAACTAGTTTCTGTTAGAAATCGCCAAGCTTGCATATAAAAATATGATTGGAAAAGATTTTGTCTTCACTTTATTGGTTAATTTGTGATAAATTCTGCAGCTCAGCCTTGCTTTATCTCAAGAGCAGTAGTGAAATCCGAGAAAGACGAGTTTACAGTTCCTTTTTGGACAGTTTACATTTGCTTTTCTGGAGCTAATACAGAAGTCAGAGCTGGTTCTGCAGCACTGTTGCAGTTTCCTTCAGTGTTCATAAATTACCTCATTCATTTTATTTTATTTGAGCATGGGCAGAAGGGGAAATGGGCATTTAAATATGGAATGTGCCTGAACACCAGTTTTTGAATAGTAAGGGGATCGGGATGAAGTAATTTGCCTTTTTGAAAGCTACATGCCTGTTAGGGTGCAGTGATGTGTGGGTCTTGGATTGGGACATTTAAAGTACTTGATCAATTGAGTTTACTCAGTTACTGAGTAGCTGTTTTGTGTTATAGTTTTGAAAATTTCTACTCAGCTGAGCTCACCAATAAATGGGTGATCAAGAATCTTTTTTCATGATAGCTCGTAGTAGTATTGTTTAATCACTTGGGTATCCTGTTAAGTAAAAATCTTTAGTCTTGGAGAAAATTCTATTCTATATGAAGTGCTCAAATATTTCAGGGGCTCAGACTTGAAATGTTTTTTCCTCTAACATTAAATACATCATAACTATTAATGAAATTTCTTTCACTTGCAGGGTCTCCGGGAAGTAACCAGACCTTGCTTTTGCTGCGAAGCTGCGGTGCTCTTTTACCAGAAGTACTGGCATCTGAAAGGACAGAACTAGCCCACATGATATGGGAAAAGATGAAGGAAATGGGTATGTTGGTTTTGTTCGTCCCTCATGCAAGATCACCTGTTTGCTTTGATTACTTTCTTTGTCAGAGGAGGCTTGGTTGTGCTTTAATAGTGTTTTAGTGTTGTAACAGCAAATACTACTGAATATCTCGTTCACTAAGTTTTACTATTCAGGTGAGACCTTTATTCTGGGAGCTGTAGTGACATCTAGGGGTGCGAATATCTACATATGTTAGATTTTGGTTTTCTGTAAGATGCTTAAATTGAGCTTTTGCTTCATTTTGATTTTTACAAGACTGCATTTTACTGTTCTGTTAAGTGTTAACTTGGTATCTGGTGGGCTCAATATTCCTAGTGCTACCAGCAACTTCATCAGACAATTTTATCCTTTTTGTTTTGTTTGTCAGATGTCTGTAGAAGTTGTGTGGGTGAATTATTTGTGGTAGTAATATTGCTGAAGCTGTAAAATAAATGCCAAGACTGGAGTAGCATACACATAAGCGCTGATGTTACTGTGTTCTGTTTTGGTCTTTTATAAGCACATGCTGTTAAATAATGTCTCATACATCAAAGATGGATTAAAGGACTCTGATAAGATATCAAGTTCATACAGAATAAAGTCAATTTGAAGTTAATTGCTTGAGAAAGCTGTACAATCATGTTGCATTTAGAGAATCTACATACTCTGTGTTTGGGTTGTTTCCTTAGGTGCTGTGTATGATACAAGCCATTACAATGCTTTACTCCAAGTCTACCTTCAGAATGAGCACAAATTTTCTCCAATGGAATTCCTGGCCAGGATGGAAGAAGCTAATGTGCAGCCCAATCGGGTGGGTACCCTTGTACGATCATTGTTAATAGTAGTATCCGTTCATTAGATGGAAATCGATATCTTTCTTGTTTTCTCTAGGTTACGTACCAAAGGTTGATTGCTGCTTACTGCAATGAGGGTGACATAGAAGGAGCGAGGTATTCTTTGCCATTTATGTTTCTTAGATTCTCTTCCACTGATGTTATAACCTGATTTCACTCTAATTCTTGTAAAATGAGCAAAGCAAAGACAGGGTTTAAGTGTATTTTAATCAAGCACCAAACAGCAGCTTATTAGAGACAACTGGAACCTACATAAGCTAAATAAAACTCATAGACCAGTGTGTTCAAGTAAAATTGTGGTCAGGTTGCTCACAAAATAACTCGTTTTGGTGCTGACTCTAGAAAAGACAAAATGTGTGGTGGTGGTGATGTAGTGCATGTGTAAGCAAGTGGAAAGGCATTTGAGAGCAAAGTGGGTTAAGGACCACATAGTAATTCTGAGTTTTGTTGTTATGAGGGGCTTGCTGGATACATGCATAGCAATTTCAGGAAGCTGAGTGGCAACAGTGTGAATCCTGGGCACCCAGCAGATAAAGGCCCACCCTGCTGTCACATCTCCGTATTTCCAAGTGGCATATGCAATAAACAACCACATAATGGGCATATTGTTTAACATCCCTAAATGTAATTGCTCAGTGGCATCTAGATGTGGTTTGATGGTACAGTACTTGTCCAGCAGAGCAGTCATAGCTCAGTAGTTTCTTTACAAAGAAAAAAAAAATCTCTAATTATTAATTTTCTTGTGTTTTGCAGTAAGATTCTTGGATTTATGAAAAGCAAAGATCTCCCAATCACTGAAGCAGTATTCAGTAGCCTTGTGAAAGGTCATGCAAGATCGGGGTAATAATTTAATACCTTTTTAAACATTTTTTTACTGCAGAATAAAGTGATACCGTATAGAGAAATTATGTACTGCAGGGTAGTGTGATGGTTTGAAGAATAATGTAGAGAAAACTCCTTTATACAATTTTGAAGCAATACAGGGCTATTTAACAAGGGAAGTATCTTGTGTCTGAAAGTCCTGAATTTCTAGATAAAATGCTTCGTTGTTGTGTTGAAATTTACATGACTCCATTTTGAACTTTTTCAGCATTGAAAGTGTTTTCAATAATGCAATAATTGAAAGATTTGCTTTTAGGTAAGCAAATCCTAAAAGGTTTAAGTGTCTCTATGCTTGTTTCAGCCTTTGATTCCGATTCCAATTAAATTAGTGCAGAAATGTGAAAATCATTATAAATGTTATTGCGATTAAATCTGCTGAGAATTTTTTGTTTTGAATTCTTTTAGAGATATGAAGAGTGCAGAAAATACCCTTTCAGTTATGAGAATGGCTGGTGTTGAACCGGGTCCAGACACATATTTGTCATTGCTGAATGTCTATGCTGAAAACGGTGATGCTGATAGCATCAAGAAGGTAACAGAAGGCTCAATTTAAGTACAAGTTGCTTGATATTTTGCCCAATGTGACTTTGCAATGTTTTCTATTTACGCAGGAGGAATAATCGTGAATGTTATAACTTGCTTACTCCTACTCTGTAGGAACTAAACAGATTTTTTTTTTACAGTTAACAGAAAATATTTGTTATTTTTTCTTTCACTCTGAAAAGTGTTTGCCAGCGATTTAATAATTCAATGTAATTTATTAAAGACCCTAATAGAGGAATTTATGTATCTATTTTTGGAAGAAATAGAAGTAAACCTTAATTACTCTGCCGCCATTGAAGCCACAAAATATCTCCAGTATAATTGATTTTTTTTTGAGAGTTCATACTAACAACTTAGGTGTTCATCAAGTGCGGGTAAGATAATGATGTGTAGCTGGTTTTTTTGAAGTATTCTCTTTTTAAAAAAAATCTAATACTTGGACAAGAATGGGGAAAGAAAATTGTTTTGAGTTTAATAAAAGGTGCAGAGGACTAAATCAAGGAAGAGGATGTAGGAAGTATAATATTACTCAGTGATTTAGGAATGAAACAAATCTTAATCAACCCACCTTCTTCCAAGCACTAATAAAAGATTTAATTAGTTATTCTCATGTTTTGAATGTCATTCACTATGGAAATACCTCTGGTGTTTTCATATATTATTAGAGAGAAACTCTTACATCCTTTCTCTCTGTCCCTTTTACTCTTTGCCTTATAAAGGTGCTTGAGGCCCTCACTGGTTATTTCTGCCATTTTTTGTGTATCTAAATCAGTGGTTTTATGAAAGGGGGAAGAAATGGCGATTTAAAAACAATTGTTTTTGTTTTTATGTATCCTGTTTTGAGTCACTTTAAAGTTTATAAGAGTTGAATTTATTCTGCTTAACAGACCGTAGAAGAGATTGAGAAGACTGAAGGGTACCTTATGGATAGGATTTTGATGCAGGTGATTTTTAGCCTTGCCAAGGCTGGATATCCTCAGTACATCAAAGATATTCAAGAACGTATACGTTTTGAAAGAGAACTAATTCCAGGTATGCCCTTGGTTTTACTGCAGCACTGCTCTGCTTCATAGGGTAGAAGGAAAGCATTTCCTTTTTGTTTTAGTTTTTCAACAATAGCTAATGTTACCAAACCCAGATGATTCAGGAATTCTTAAGAGAAAATAGTATTTTTTTAAAATTCTTTTGTGGATGAATTTATGCTGATTTAGATAATGTTCAGTAACATTTAAATCTAAACTAATATTAACAGTTCACATATAAAAATTTATTGATTCTTTTAGCTTCTGATATAAACTCAGATATTACAGGAAGGCAGGAAGTGTGAAATCAAATCACACTTGTAATTCCTGTTGGGACAACTCTTTTCGAATAGTGTAAAGGAGACTAAACCCTGAATGTAGTTTTCTTTATATGCAGTTAAGGTCACTTTATCCCAGTGTGCTTCAAAAAATATGCAAAACACTATCACTCCTAGCTTTTGTTCATGTCAGTAGTTCAATGTGAAAGGAGTTACGTGCGTTGTTGTAACTCTGTTCCCTCTTTTACAATCGCCAGATGCAATGAACCTCTGTTTGACTCTGATAACTCATGGCTTCGAAGATATAAGTTTCCGCATTTTGAAATGTTTCAGTCATTTCTCACAGGATAATATGGACCGGGGTAGCTTCTTCTTGCAGCACTGTGTGAACAGAGACATGGTATGCAGAACACTAACAGCTCTTAATAGACTAGTAGCAGTATGTTTAGTTCGGTTTGTTTAGCTGTTGATTTAGTTGTTACGCAATGTGAAGATGAAAGGCAGTAGATGTGTTTCACAGTTCTTAAAGAATAAAAGAACAATATTAATGATCCATACAAATTTGTTTAGTAAATTGAAAATCACAAAGGAATCATGTTTGGCATATGTAGTAACTATTTCCTAAACAATAGAGGAATCTGATATTTGAAAAGCTGTACTAATATTTTAAATTTGTTGCAGCCTGTGAGTAAGCTGAAGCAATACTGTAATGAGTTAAAAGAAGCAAAAATGCACTCGGCACCATTGCCATTCGTTTTGCGTTGTGCTTTGGAGGCTAACAGATCAGGTACTCTGCTTATTTGGTTGTTTTATATGTGCTTATTTAAAGTACCTGGTCACTCTTTAATGATCTTGTGAATGTTTTCAGCCTTGGCCATTGATATAATGAAGATGATGAAAGAGGAAGGCTTGCCACTCCGACCTCACTATTGTTGGCCACTGCTGGTTGGCTTCCAGAAAGAGAATAATACTAAAGGTCAGTTATCTGGCAAATGCTGCTCAAATCTCCATTAAAACACTGCTCTGAGGTTCAGGAGGTTCCTGAAGGACAGCGAAGAGTTTGTGGCCTATCTTACTTTGTTGCAGTTTTTCCTTCAGAAAAGCATTGTTTAAAACCTCTTTTCTTACCTAACCATGGTACAGTTCTCCCAATTGGAAGTCTGGCTTTGCATGAACAGATGTGAGTGTTTCCATGTATCTGATTAACTCTTTCTTTCTGTCTTCCACTGGTTCTTCCTGCTGCTCATTACCCTTTGCAAAGTGTTTACTCCTGAAGCAACTCAAATCTGAGAAGATTTTAGAAGTGAGGTTATGTTATGATCCCTCTCTTGGACTGCAAACCCAATCCTTTTTTTTTTTCAAGCCATCTTCTTACCTACTTGAGAAGCCAAACCTGATTTTCCTAATAGCAATAAAAACTGCAGGAGAGCATATGTTGCTGGGTTTGTGAGCCTGACCTGACAGCATACTGACTGAAGGACAGAAATGCTCAATCTTTGGGATTCTTAAGTAGGTTTAAGCATTTAACATGCTTTCCCCTGTTACACATGGGGGTGCCTCTGGGATATGAATAAGAATTGGACAAATACTAAACTTTTAGAGTACAGTATCTAATTCTTTGGTTTGCATTACTGGTGAATCAGAAAGAATGGTATTGTAAAAAATGCCTTTAACAGAAGTACCTTCCCCCTTGGGGAAACAGAAAACTGTCTTTTTCATCTTATCTCACAGTATAATGTGCTTTAGAATGAGATGCAGAGTTGTCAGTGTGACACTGGGTGACAAACAAAATGCACCAACAAAAAAAAAGTGCTTTTAGCAGACTCTTTGAAAATTAGCACTTTTATCTTAAATACACAGTTGCATTCCAGTTTGGAAGAAATGCTGGAACAAGTATTCCCTAACTGTTTCTGGCTATAAAAATGCCTCCAGTCTATTTCAAAAAGCCTTTCTGAAAGCAATATTCAGTTTTTATTAACTCTTTAGGCTCTGTTCATGCGAGACTACTTCCCAAGTTCATCTTCTCTCAGGTTTTGAAATGCTGGAAAGGTCTATATTTTAAAAGTCTAGCGAGAATGTTTTAGTCGGGTCCTTTGTGACTTCCTTGAAGTACAGTATTGTCAAAAATCATCAAAAATTAAAGTCAGTGCCATCCTACTCAAGGTGGATGCTGCCTACTGGAAAAACCTTTCTGTTGCTCCATGGAAATCTTCACCTCACTAACACAATTGGAAGAGACATCAGAAGTATTTTTAGTTTTAGACTTGACTCCCAAAACTGAAGCAATATCTGACCATTGAGAGAAACTCAAGTTTTCGTATCTCCCTTGGTCTTCAGCAATGTCAGAGGTTGCTTTAGTTTGGGCTCCTGCTATAGAAATCGCCTGTGCTTCGGCTGGAGTTCCTGCTGGAAGTCGTGAAGGCAAATTGTGAAGAAAATGGATGAAGAAACCTTCCATTCTGGCTTTCCTTACATCTAGGCAGCCTTTCTTTTTCTATCTGCAGAGGCATTGGGTACATAAACTTCTCTAAGGCTACATGTCGATTTGCAAACACTTTTTTGTAATGTGGAACGTAGTCTCTGAGTTTGAATCACCAAGTGGAAATGTTATTGCTGTGTGTTCCTACAAAAGTCAGTGCTTTTGCAATTTTTAGTATATAGGAGATGATATCTGAGGAATTTCTTGTGCATTAAGAATCAGGAGAGCTGTTCCTGCTGCAGTGGAGCAGGTTGTCTTGTTCTTCTCTGTGTGCAAGCTGAACTCACATTTTTTGAAATTTAGGAATAAAATATGTGAATAAGTGAGGTACACTATCTAAAACCAAACGTGATTGAAGGGCAGTAAATGGAAGGAGGAAAACCCACCCACACTGAAATGGTTTCACAGAAATAATAGAGCAAAAAATAATGCTGCAGTGAGAACCTGAAGGTGACAGCAGGTAGTGAATTAGCAGAATAAGGCTTTCTAGCAGCAAAAAAAGAATTCTCCAGAGTGTAAATGCTTGGCATAACGTATTGTTATATTTTGGTGTAGCTAAGGCTGCAAATGGAAAAGAACTATTAATAATCTGAGAGGATGCAGAGAATGGACTGAAAAAATCACTTAAGAGCATGAAATACAAGCAATAACCTGTGGAGTCAAAATGTATGAATCAGTATCTATAATGTCACCCAAACAATTCTACAACAAGCAGCAACATTTAATTGTAAGTTCATCTACTATTTATCACAACAAAACCTGACAATGGATATCAAAGACAATTCATGGAGTTCTGTATTATGGAACTGAGTTTGAAAGAAAAGTAGCAATGAAGTGACAGAATGGAGTGAAATTGAGCAAGGCCAGCTGTAAATACACCATAGAGAACACAATCATTCTAAAGTAACTAACAGCTTTTCTCAGCTGTTCTACACAGGCAGATCATTTCAGGTAGGGCAAATAAAGGCAATAAAGACTTGTCTGGAGAGGAAGTAATTTCATTAGTGTGTCATAGCAGAACTTTTCTAGCAAAGAACTTTTTCAGTGCATCTGAAATGAACAGCACAGCAAAAATATGCTACGTATTTCAAACGAGTTATTTTTTCATTCCCTTAGAAAGGAGAGTCATGTGGCAGCGAGGGACCTGGGGGTTCTAATTGACAGGAAGATGAATATGAGCCCGCAGTGTGGCCAGGTGTCCAGGAAGTGTGTCCTGGCTTGTATTAGAAATACAAGCTTAGAAATCTTGCTGTGGCCAGCAGGCGTAAGGAGGTGATCATCCCCCTGTATTCGGCACTGGTGAGGCCACATCATGAGTACTGTGTCCAGTTTTGGGCACCTGAATACAAGAGACTTGTGGAGGTGCTGGAGCAGGTTGCAGAGGAGGGCGACTAAGCTGGTGAAGGGCCTGGAGAATAAATCTTATGAGGAGAGACTGAAAGAGCTGGGGCTCTTTAGTTTGAGGAAGAGGAGGCTGAGAGGAGACTTCATCAGTCTCTACAACTACCTGAAAGGATGTTGTGGAGAGATTGGTGCTGGTCTCTTCTCACAAGCAATTAGTGATAGAACATGAGGGAAGGGGTTCAAGTTACAACAGGGTAGGTTTAGACTGGGTATTAGGAAGAATTTTTTCAGAGCAAGGATGGTCAGGCACTGGCATGGGCTTCCCAGGGAGGTAGTTGAGTCACCATCCCTAGATATGTTTAAATATCTTTTGGATGAGGTGTTGAGGGATGTGGTTTAGGGGTGAACTTGTAAGGTAGGGTAGATGGTTGGACTTGATGATCTTTTCCAACCAGAGTGATTCTGTGAGAAGTGCTTAAAGCCCAATTATACATTTATGGAACTGCCTTAGAAATGCTCCCTGTTGTGATGCTTTGGAAGAAGCCACAACTTCCTGTGAGGAACTGAGGAAAGGAAAGGTGAACTGAAATGCAGACCTCACTTCTGGCTTTTTGAAAAGCAGCGAGTTTCTCTGCTCTGTCCTAGAAATACAACTGGCTTGTAAGTTTGTCTTCTGTGTTTTTGTTCTTCGATACACAGCTTTGACACTGGAATCTCTTTTGTTGAGTTGTTGGGTGTGCTGGGTCGAGTATTGACAGAAAGTCCTTTCCACTCAGTATTTTGTTTTAGATACTCTGCTGCTGCAGTCCTTTCATATCTCAGATGAAGATCTCAGAAGCCTGTTCTCGATTAAGCAGTGTGATGGCTGGAAGACTGTGGGCCTTTGTACCTGGTCTTCTGGATTGGTTCTCTCCAAAGTGGGGTGTGCAGGGCAATCCATCAGGGTGTGAGCAGCCTGTGAATAAATAATTATTTAATCCTTTCCCATCCTTTCCTCTATTTTTATGTGTGCTTTATAATGTGCAGAATAGTGCAATAATATATGTTTATAATTTCTAAATAAATGACATGGATTGGGGCTGGGAGTGAGCTCTCAAAAAAGTTTAGGACATGAGTGTTCTAAATAAACGTGACTGTGCTTGAGTCTCTCTTTTTTTTAACCCTTTTGGTGAGGAGAGAAGACATTCCTGTATTTTCCAATATGAGGAGCAGAGAATTTCTAGTAGTCCACACATATAATGCCCAAGTCCTATTTCATGTCTATATTTAACAGTTTCACAATGTCCTGATTGAATGTTTCATTGATTTGTGTTATGAAAGGTGTTTATGTGATAATACACCTTATTCACAATGGTGTTTAATTCTTGGTCTTCAAATTCCTTTCTAGTGATACAGTTATTTCTTAAAAGGTTTCAGCATATATGAGGACTTAATGTATTTTCTGGGAAGTTGAAAACATGAAATAGAAAGTAGCTGTCATAACTGAAAATATTACCAAGGAAGACTTGACTGTAAATAATTCTTTATTCATGTTTTTGCAGATTCTGGGCCAAAATCAGAGTTGTGTTTAAGGCAAACTCGAGCAAATGATGCAACTTCAGTCTAGTGTGACTTGCCTGCATGTATTTTCAAGTGCTCAGAGGGAATTCACAGTTCATTATTTGCACCGTAGTGCATAGGTGGCACAGGCAAAGACAGGGACTTTGGGAAACTTTGCATTTTAAAAATAATAAGTATGAAATGCAAGTTGAAAAGAACATACACTGTTTGGTACTGGTGTCCTGCGGCAACTAACAAAGCACTTTGAGACCAGCAAAAGGTGATAATACCTGTGCTGGTTTTGACGGGCATTCTGAGCTTGCTCGCTGGGGTTACTGCAAGGAGTTTCTGCAGGTCAGAAGTGTGAGAGCAATTAAAAGCTGCTGACCTTTAAGATTTGATACCTGTTGTCTCTTCATATCCATGTTTTTATATCTCGCTGTAGAAGATGTTTTGCAAACACAACTAAGGGTAACCATCATGCATTCCCTGTGTTAGAAAACTGTACACTAGTGGTTTCCAAACTAGTCAAGACTTGTTTCATGATTTTGATGGTGCAGGAATTTCAGTAAATTTCATTTCAGTTTCACAGTTGACAGTGTTAATGCCCAAAGAAAAAAGCAGTAGTTTGCCTCGCAGTTAGAAGGAGGGAAATGAAGTAGACAAGTAGTTGTTTTCATTTTCCTGAAGTGCTTCACCTTACCAATCTTGCCTCCCTAGGTATCTTTGAGGTCCTCAAAGTGATGCATGAGCTGGGCGTGGAACTTGATGCAGAAACATACACAGACTATGTTTTTAAAGCTTTTGCTGATAGTGAAACTGCCCGTGCTGAGCTGAAGGTGAGTTTACATTTAGAATTCATTAAAATTACGATTGAGTGACTTGGTTTTGTGTTGCCTGTGAAGATACGAGATCCTGGTAGTGCTGAAAACATGAACTTGGCATGACAAACACTGTTCAGACTACTTAAATTACTTGTGAAATACTCGCTCAACCCGTTATTTGTTTATTGTGACTTTCTCCTTTTCTCCTGTTGCCTTTCTCCTTTTCAGAGCTAATTAAACTATTCTTCTAAAGGCTCTACTAGCTTTGTATTCTTTTGAAATGGAAAACTAAATAAATGAAATACAGTATTTGTTTTACTCTGGATTAGATGTGCAACAGTTGTTTCTCCTTATTTTTTTGTTAGATATTTGATCAGCAGCCATATGGGTCTACCCATGTAAATCTCTGTAGAGCACCTTTGATGTTCTCAAGAGCTGCAAGAATGACAATGTCCTTTGGAAGAAAGTGTTTAAAAATATGAAGTATCAGGAGGTGTTCTCTGTGTGCCATTCCAATGTTTGATTGCTTTATCCCTAGAAAAATGGCTGCTTGTTTGAAACGGTTGTATTTCGTGTAGCAGAAATAAGGTATGAAGCAGCACATGGACGGTTGGACAACGTTCTTTCTCTGTGTAAGTGTTTTGGTATTGTATGTTGCTGCGTGCTTGGTAGGCATATTGTTTGGTCGTAGACTGAGGGATTTATGTGTGTTAATGTATGGGGTTTAAAGAGATGTGAGAAACTTGAGGAGTGGTTTTAGCATGTTGGTTTTGCATTTTATTTCCCAGGTGCCTATAGGCCTGGTGGTTTCATTTCAGTTCTCTTCTACTATGTACCATATTGCAGCAGTCCTTGCTGAAAGGACCAAGTGCATTCAGGTTTTCATAGGGGTTAATTCTATTGTAGTAAAATTGGATGATGATAACTTCATGTGGGACTTGAATGCATCTACCACTGTATTTTCTGGAATGAGAGCCATTCCAGAGGAAGATTTCGGACTGAATTATTTAGCCAATAAATGATACAAAGATGAGAACATAGGACATAACTGAAAATAAGCTCTCAGGGACATCTGCTTTTGAGCAATTTTTATTTCCTTTGTCTTCAGACTATATCGTCACTATAGATATTTAAAACTAGTAGTGGTTTTGTATTGTTGTTGGTTGATTTGGATTTCTTAAATAGAACCAGAAGGTAAAACTGTAAAGGCTGTTGTAAGGTAAATGCTCCGTCTGAAACAATCAGTAAAGCTTTTGCCTCTGGTGGATCTTTATTTTTGTTCCAGCAGTAATAGCTCAGGTTTTCATGATGATGAATGTTTGGGGGATTTTTGCTTTATGGAACATATTTTCTTCAGTCTTGTATTTTTTTTACAGTTTAGTCATTTACCAATTTACTAATTTATGTAAAAGATTAAGAGAGAAAAATCTTCTCTTTAATCTTCTTTGATCCCTTTTGAAATGAAACAGATTTATAGTTGATAAACACAGGACTGTTTCAAATGCGCCGGCACTGGAAATCTTGATTTACAAATATTTGTAAGCGTTTATTTAACTAACAAAGTAGTTCTTCTAAAGACACCCTCTGTAGACAACCCAGTACTTTGTTGCAGCTCAGGATTTTTGTTTATAATGGCTATTTAGAAACTTTTCTTTCATTCACAGTGTCTTCATCAAGCACAACTTTTCTTGATCATCGTCAGTTTAGAAACAGCCTCATCTTGGGGTTTAGAAGGTAAGGTGGTTATCTAAATCCTTCTTTTCTCTCTCTTTAGCAAAGATCCCTCTCTTGATGGGTTGGTTTGGGGTTTTTTTGCCTTGCTGAGCACAAGTCAGAGCAGTCTCTCCCAGCTCCTGCAATATAAAAGTAGGATACATTTGCAGAGTATCTTTGCTCTTCTACTATACAGGAGAATACCTTGGAGGTATCGTATAGTGTCATTGGATTGTTCAGTTTGGAAAGGACCTTTAAGATCATCTTATATATAGTAGATGAAAAAGCTTTTAATCCTTCTTATTTGCTCCTGATATTGTTCATGTTTCTGCTTTAAACTCAACGGCTAGAACAGCCTGAAAAGAAAGCTTGAGGCTGCAGTGGGATAGAATGAACGAGCATGTGTAACTTTTGTAAAGACTGCAGCAACACTTTATGACAAAATACTGGTCTCATGTGCTCAGACGAGCAGTTTTGGCGTCCAGGGTGTGGACACGAGGGACACCTGAACAACATTTGTGACAGACTAGTTTATGGGTTTCTCATGAAGCTGCTCTTCTCCAGTAACTACTTTGAAGTATTCACATTCTGTCTGCCTGATGTACCATTACTTTAGGGAATTGATGCATTTGGTATCTGCAGTTCCTTGTCATGCTGTCAGTGGTGGAGAGAGTTCAGCAAGGAATGCTTCCCTAACCCCAGGGAGAACAAAAAGAAGAAATGGTCAGAGGCTTGAACCTCCTAAATAAAATCCTAACTGTCCATCAGTGCTCTCTAGTTTGCTATACTCAAGTTTTTTATATTTGAGAGAACTAGTTAACATATTAGCATGTTGGGTTTTTTTATAGTTGATCAAATATTAACCAATTTGCTATTTGTTACCTGATGATGTGCAGAGACGTCCTGTCATCGAGTTCTGTCCTATTCTATAAGGAGGAGAGTTTTTGGGGGAAAAAAATTATGAATCTCACTATAATAAACAAGAAATTTGAGTACTTTTTTGGTGTGGTATGAGTGGCTTTGTAGCTTCCTGTTACCTGTCTGTCCTAGATGTCTAACTTCAATGCACAGCAGTCTAGGCTTTTTGCTCTCACAAATTCCACATGCTAAGTGTTTGCTGTAAGTGTAACTTGTTTGAGTGAAGCTTATTTTGGAGAAGTGCTAAATAAAATGAGGCATAAAATAAAATAGTGAAATGAGATTTCAGAAGGTGGAAATGAAAATAAGACTAAAATGTATTATTTGTAGGTTTAGTTACTGTTTGGATTGCCATATTATTTAGGAGGAACCATATGCAGTAAAAAGCCAATACTTACTCTGTACAAACTTGGTTCAAACAATTTGTGGCAATTATTGTACTTGAATTTTATGTAAGTAATTGATTAGATTCTCAACGTTAACGATCAGTGGGGTTTTTTTTTAAAAAAAGATATGAAAGAAAAATCAAGTCACTGCTTTTAATTCATTATCCTTTGCTGCTCTCTTCAGCTCAGATGATGTACAACTGTGGAGCAAGGTAAGTGGAGATGATAATGCTGAAAAGAAAATCTAGCTCTTGTATGCACTGCTTGTTTATGACGCCTTAGTGCAAATCTGAATTATGAGCCTGGTAACTGTAGCCCTGATTAATTTGAGCAAAACTTTTGTCAGTGGCAGAGTGTCCAACTGTATGGAATTGGGTTTCCAAATTGGCAGTTAAGTTTAACTGTGAAAAATCGAATGTAGTGTTCCCATGGCTTGTAGCTTATGCCGTTACTCCACTTTGCAGATGTTGTTATAGCTGAAGGAAGTGTGTAGTTGTAGCTCCTGGAACAAAGTCTGCCTTGATTCTACAATCTAGTATTGTTTAATACCCTTTCCTGCCTGCCCTAAACTTTCTTCCTCTCCCCACTGGCACTAAAAAAATAGTAAGACACAGTAAGACTTAGAAAATTTCTATCGGGTAGCTAAAATGTTGAAGGCAGAGCCTGATAAAAGAAATCAGCTGGGTGAAGTCAAGGGGAACTGCCTGATGGTGTTGCACTCCCTGGTATGGGCTGCGTTGGAAGAACACTGCAGTGTTGCTTGGTCAGTAAATATGAAGCTCTGCAATAGAGGAGCCTGGGATGTGGTCACAGAATTTGAGAAGGGATCCGCTTTGCTGCAAAGAGAAAGACAAAGCTTTTCTCATTAACACCTCCTGACCTACAAACTAGTACATGGCTTGCAGTGTACTTCAGGTTTTGCAAGGAAATCTTGTGATGAAATGGAATTGTAATTGGCAAAGTCACTCATCAGTGGTTTCTATAAATCAGTTACAGCTTGTGAAATGCAGGAGTTTTTGTGTTTTACTGCCTCTTTCTGTTGTGTGAAGACTATGGCAAGAGGATGTTTCCCTTTGCCTCTGTCCTTTTTCCTTCTTTTGCATTAACAGAAGTGAAAAAAGGGTGGGGAGAAAAAACTGAATTAATTAGGAAAAGAATTTTGAAGGCAAATCGGAGGCCTTGAAGGTAACGGTGTCTGGGACATCGAGTAGTTACTCCCGCTGTTCTCCACAGCAGATACATGTTGTCATTCAACTTAAGAGTAACTACATGTATTACCCTTCTAAAATAAGAAATGCTAACCTAAGAAATAAATACATAAAGCTGTAAGTAATACCACATTAATTTTTTTCCCCGTGGCCCATCCTTGCTGTTCTCCGAGATCTGATTCAGAGAGAGAACTGTGTAGTCACTACTTTCTCAGATTTTATTCTAGTCGTAGGTTCTTCTGTGTGTTAATTTGTCATAGGAGGACAAGGGCAGAGGAAATCTGTAAAAGCTGTAGTTTAACTGTGCACACAGTGGCTGGGGTGTAGAATGATAGGTGAGTGATAGATGCACATTTGTTATCTTGGGGCTGTATTTATTTGTTTGAATTAACAACTGAAGAGGAAGATTCCCGTAGAACACAGCAGTGTGACAGTGGGAATGCCTCTCCCCCTAACTTGGAGATCACCAGTAAAGCAAAGTTCTTGAAATATTTATAATCCTGCCTTTTAATGAAAGATGATGCCCTTTCCTTAAGAACAGCCAAATGGATTTTTTGAGTGATGTAGTTTGGGTTAAAGCATGTGTAGGTAGCCTGTGGAGGCTTTTGGGTAAGTGCTGCTTTTCCTCTGATGGCATGAAATCTCCATATTCCTTTGGTTCATGCTAAATGTAGTCAAACACAACAGAATGTCATGGACACCTGTTTTGTCATTCAGAACTGCACGTACAGCAGCGGTACGAGTGATCTTAAATCTAGCAGAGCACGATAAATCACGGTCTGCTTTTCTTTATGGATTTGCTTCCCCGAATAAATAAACACGTAAATAAAGTGTTGGGGGCCATTTCAGCCCTCTGGTAAATTGAAACAGAATTGTAGCATCTCCTGGTTAATGTTTGCTTTAAGCAGTGTGTCATGCTTTCCGTAGAATGATGTATAAACTGCCGTACCTCAAAAAGCATTTCCACTTGCATTATTCTGTTTTGGGGGTTTTTTTGAGAAACACCCATTATTTAGAAAATAAACTACTTTTGTATTCCCCAGGGAATTACTATGATGTGGTAAAGAATGATACTTAAGTAGAAAAATGCTTTATTTTTGTGAGAATTCAATCTCAGCTGCTATTTGTCCCTGCTTGCTTCTTTTGGCTGCAATGTCCGATTACTCTGTCTCACCAGATAACAGAACTGTTGTTCAAGGATGGACGTTATTGCCTGACGCCTCCAGGACCAGCTGGTAGAGTTTCAATTTCTGTGATTGTAACTTAGCCACAAACCCGTTCTTCTGGGTAGTGATGGGCTTGAGGGATTCCAGCAGTAAACATTGATTGCTGCTTTTTGAAAGTGAAGTTTGAAAACATGGTGGGTAAAAGCCTCATTCCAATAATCAGAGCATGTTTTGTGAGATCCAGGAGATCTTGATTCATTGTTTTAGAACGATGATCAAATCTCGATGATAACCATTTGTTTTTCTACATTTACTGACCAAAGCAGAGATCTAGAATGAACAGAATATCGATGCATAAATACTGGGCAAGGAATAAAATTCAATCTTTCAACCTAGTTTTAACTTTAGTAGCTCTTCTGATGTTGTGAAGTAAAATGGTCCATAACATCCCAAGTATTTTACTTTGAAATAGTTACACATTTTTGTATTAAAACTAAAAAAAATGTGCTTTTTCCCTTCCTTCCCATGCTGGAGGGAAAAGGGAGGTATTGGGAAAGAATAATCAGTGCACTTCCTATTCTTGGCTACAGGACCTCATATATTTTAACACTTAAATAGACAAGCAACTTGGTGCTGTTTTACTAAAATATGTTAGTCTTGATTTTTTCATTGGCTAATAGGCAACTTCTTTGGTATTAGATGGCTTAAAATATTTTTAATGTTCTAATATTGCACTGCTGAATGTACCAGTGTATTTTGGTAAGAGGAGACAGTACAGTGTGTGAAATGAATATGCCAAGTGTTACAAATCCTGGTTTTGCTTTTGATCAATGGCAAAATATTTGTGGCAACTATTTTGGGTAGTGGGCAGGAACGGGGGTAAGGCCTTGGGGAATACCATTTCTGTCACACCGTAGTGGGAAAAACAGACTGAAGGAAGATTTTGTACTGAAAAGCTGTCACTAGGTCTGAAAAGAACCGATATTCCTTTCACTCACCGGTTAGATATGTGCTCCCAAACCACAGCATCTCTGTGCCTCAGTGATCATTGTTGCCATTTCAGAGCCTCTCATCAGGGTGACATCTCACACCAAAATAATTTCTTACAAATTAATCTTGATACGTGACAGTCTCTGTAATTTTAGTGGAATGCTTTCTTTTTTTCTTCCACAGTAGCTGCTGGCTATTTTATTTATCTGTTGATTGACAGCATGAGTGACTCAGAGGTGCGGGCCAAGGAGGAGCGTTTGAGACAATACTTCCATCAGCTGCAGAAGATGGTAGTGTTTCAGTTTTTGCTACATAATGCCTGTCCTGCCTGACACGTATCTATTAGCTTTGAAATTGCTGCTTCTCAATGACATGCAAGAGCCAGAGGTTTGAATTATGTCTGAGATAATTTCTGCTAGACAAATTTCAGTTTGGTTGTGTTTCAAAACTCATATAATGTTTGGGTTTTTTTTTCCCCCCACCTCTTGGTACAGCATATAGTTATCCCTACAACCCTCTGCAGTGGCATTTGCAGGTTGCTGGACTCCTCTCAAGTTCCTGAATTAATTAAGGTCTGTACCTCTATAGCAATTACTTTGAAGCTAAAAGACAGTATCTGTACTCTGTGAATATGTCCTCCCTTGGAAAATAAGTACCTTTATGCAGTGAGTAGATAAAAATCTTTTAACCTTGCCATGTCTTTTCACTGCTGAAGCTGTTTTCTTACATGGGGGACATTTAACTTTTCAGAGCTTTTTCAATCCAGTGCAGTGGTGTTGCAGTATACAGCTTTTTTTTCTTTAACATTGCAATTATATAATTAACTTGAGCTTTTTGAGTATGATAATGTGCTTAGTTAAAAATTAAGCTTTTGTGGGGGAATTAGTGACATCTTTGTCTTACTACTTTTTAGGAGGCAAGATTATTGGCTCATAAAGAATCCCCAGCTACAAACGGCATTCCAGCAGTAAGTGACTTTTGCAATTCACTCTGCTTGTTCTTGCCATCACCATAATGTTTCCTCGTGGGTTTTAGCTGAAGCCTAATCACTAGCTTCGGGTCCTGGAAGTGTATGAACGTTAAGTAAATCTACCATTGGAAGTAACTTTAAAACATGGGGCACGTGGTCGGGAGGGAGTTTCTTCATGCTCCTCTTCTCAGCATCCAAAATCTGAAGGACCTTCACAAGGCATGCAGAAAGTCTTTGCCCTGTTGCAGTAGATACAGGAGTCCAGCTACACTCACCAGCAGCATACAGATGGGATTTTTGACATTACTGTGACTTCTTTGATTTTTTTTTTTTGTTTGATTTATGTGATAATTATACAGGTAATTATACTGTTGTGTCACTGCTCTAAACTTGTGAAGATTTTCGGCACAGAGGATGATGAAGTAGAGCACCTCCCTTATGTGGAGAGGCTGAGGGAGCTGGATCTCTTTAGCATGGAGATGAGGAGACTGAGGGGTCACCTCATTAGTGTTTATAAATACATGAAGGGTAGGTGTCAGGAGAATAAAGCCAGGCTCTTCTCAATGTCATCTAGTGACAGGACAAGGGGCAGTGGGTGTGAGCTGAAATGTAGGAGATTCCACATCAATGTGACAAGGAACTTCTTCCCAGTGAGGGTGGCAGAGCACTAGAACACGCTGCCCGGGGTGGTTGTGGAGTCTCTTTCACTGGAGATGTTTAAGACCCGCATGGATGTGTTCCTGTGTGACTTGGTCTAGGTGATCCTGCTGTGGCAGGGGGATTGGACTGGATGATCTTTAGAGGTCCCTTCCAATCCCTAATGATTCTATGAAGTCCCGAGGTTACTTTCCAGACTTGAGCTTGGAGTTGGCCGGGGTTTCATGCCTCAGTTTCCCTGACTGGTAAATAATTTTCATTTTTGTTGAAAGTCGTAGTTTGTTAGCAGTTGCAGTGTGAGGCTTTATTCAAGTGTATAAATTACAATGATCCTCTTGAGGGGCAGGCACCATGTAAATCCATACTGCTTCTAATGGTGCATTGCCAAATCTTTACGTTTCTGAGCACACTGGAGATGGAAACAGAAACAGTCTCCTATTTCTTACTTCCCTGAACACGAAGAACCAAGTGCGAGAGGAGCAGTAACATTGACCTTTGTAGATCTGCTACTTAATGGTTTGGTTTTTTTACTATATTCTGGCTCAAATCTTCAATTAGTGTGTTCTGTTTAAACAGATAAAAGCACCTGAAATGATTAAAAATTGTAAGAGTGTGAAAGGAGAGGATTTTTTCCTGTCTTTTTATTAAAGTGATCTGACAAGTTGTTCAGGAAAGGGTGTTTTTGCCACTGACATTCTTTCTGTTGCCTCCATTTAGGGTACTACAGCTGATGCGTCTGCTTTGGAAAAGAAACTGGAGAAGCGCAAAGCTGAAGACCAGCCCGTTACTGGTGTCTTGAAACAACTCATACATGCTCTTTGTGGTGAAGAGGTATCTGAAGCAATGCAGAGATGATTGGAAACACATAGCAACATGTTGAAAGAAAGTTTGATGCTTATAAATCAAACATAAGTGCAAAAAGCAATTAAATTCAAAGGTTAACTAATTTCAACCACACCTTGGAGGGCATGTTTTGGGGTTGCTGAAGTTTGTTTATGATAATCTGTAAAAGCACTAAAGCAACCATCTAACTGCATGCTGAATGCACAAGAATCACAATGTCATATTGACTTTTCCTCTAGTTCAGATCTTTGCTTTATGTTCCTGGTCCTGCTCTGGCAGGGGGATTGGGCTGGATGGTCTTTCGAGGTCCCTTCCAACCCCTAGTGATTCCATGATTCCTTTTTCAGAATATGCAGAAAGCCCTTGAAGTGAAAGCCAAATACGAACCAGACATGGTTGTCAGTGGCTATGCAGCCTTAATAGATTTGTGCTGTCGACATGATAACGTAGAAGAAGCAATGAACCTGAAAGAAAAAGCGTAAGTACACCGGCACTGAAACATGGCACAGAGATTGATGCTGATACACAGACATTGTTGAATTTATTGTTGAGGATTAACCCTGTCATCCATTTTTAATTAGATTTCTCCACCAGTGTGTGTACATTTAAAACAGGCACGGGTGTGGTTTTCTTGTTTTTTTTTAAACAAAAGATGTGCTTTGTATAATTGAACATCAGAAGCCTCTGTGCTTGGCAATTTGGGTTTTTCTTACAAAAACCCAAATTGCTGCATAGGATCTGTTACATGTTTTTATTTGTAACATCATAGTGTCTAAATTGGAAGTTGGGCTTAATTTAAATACGTACATGGTATGTTAAAAGACAAGTAGGAAGCGTTCAGAATATGCTGGACCTATAGTGCCTTTGGAATGGTGATACTAGAGTGATGTTATTTTAAGAAGGTCAGCAGCATTCTGTGTAAAATTTCTATTTTCAGAGCTTTGTGTCTTGGCTATGAAAATGAGCTCCCAGCCAAAACACACCGGTGCTTGATTTATCCCAGAACAGATTCTTGCGGATCATATTTTGCGTTGTCCCATCCCCTTATGCCATGAAAGCCTCCTTTTGCCTGATGCTACAGTGGATATAGAACAAGTCATGCATTTTCTTCAGGTTCTCTCTCATGCACCCTCACAAAACACTTCCTTTGGTTCTGCGGTAGGTCAGCAGGCAGGTGCTCGTTACACCTTACTGCTGGTTGAAATGATGTGAAATGATTGAGCTACAAAAGAGAACATAGTTGTGTGGGCTTGGCGTGTTTCTCCCAAGCTCCTAGGAAATACCCTTTTTTGGTGCCCTAACTACCAAATATTTAACTATTTTGTCTCTTTAAAATACAACTTCGGGGTTTTTGGGGTGGGAAGGTGCGTGGATGATACTTTTTAAATGACGTTTTAATGGTGTGTAGTTTGAAGTCTGTCAGTGTTTTCCTTTGATCCTTACTATAACTTTTATCTCTCTTTTTCTGTAGTTCTAAATGTAAATTTTTAAGCTGAAGCCATCAGATGTCAACTTCTGCTGATAATGTTTTAATTTCTAGCTTCCCTAGGAACTCAACTGTTGCTCTTGACACTGGGAAATATGTAGCACTGGTGGAAGTGTTAGTAAAGCACGGTAGACTAGAAGGTAATGCATTTGCTTTCCTTGTGTGTTCCTACTATATAAGAAAGGTATCTTGCCTCAAGAATAAAAATAGTAATTGGTACTAATGGTATATTATGTCCTGAAAAGTGCTGGAATATTTTGAATTTACATGTGAATTCAGTCAGAGATGCTTGGACAGTGCAGGCCATTAGTTTTCATGGATTGGCAAGCTTGTAATTTACATTGGCACAGGTCAGTGCTTTTTGCATTTCTGCAGCTAGTTTTTATTAGCATTGCTGTTTGGATTGAGTGTGAAGATCATGACTTATGACACAAATTGTATATGTGCCTAGACTAATGGCTTTGTTTTTACTGAAGGTCCGAAGGCTGAGCATAAAACCTATAAACGTAACATTCCCATAAGAGCCAAGTACTGCCAAAAAATAATGTCACTTTTTATGAAGTATATGTGTTTTTCTCTCATATTCCTTTACATGCTTGTAGTTGAATTTTTAGATTCAATCCACCTGGAAATTTTGGCTTTTAACGAGTGCTCTCTGAGCTGCCTATTTTGTATTTCTAGGCGCTTGTATTAAGTAATGCAAATGTTTCTTGGGTTTCCATCATTTAGTCTAATGTACTTCTGTAATTTACATGATTCTCTTGAAAAGTGTTCTAGACTGTCAGCTGCTTTAAGAGGTGGTTCTGAATATCCATTTCTGTGATTTAATGGAAGACATAACACAAGCCTAGAAAAGGTTACCGTTTTATTTAAAACACTACACAGTGAAATGAAAACACTATTCTTTTAAGATCTCTCTTTGAGATTTGTTAAGCTTACTGTTAGAAAGATAATTGAGCAGATGTTTTCCAAAATATACTAAATAAGAACTAACTCTGCATTAAAGCAGTTTGAAAAGAGCAGCTTGCTTTAAAGAGCATGAATGTCCCTTCATAAATAAAAAAGTTAATAAATGCAGTGAAGTGGTGAAAAGATTGTGCCTGTGCAATAATTAAGAACATTATGTCAATAAAGCACAATGCCCTTATTCCATACACCTAAATGTTTGTTTCTGCCATACTAATGATGCTTAATGAACCTAACATTTTAACATGCAGCCTGTTAGAAAGCTTTCATTGGCTCTCCCTACCTGATTAGCGTGGACACAGCAACCAGGCCCTATCGGTGTCACACCATTGGTCTGGCTGTATGCACAGTGTAAACATGCCCTCTCGACAAGCCACCTGCTGAAGAAACAATGGAGTGGTTTAGCAGATGTTAGCAATAAATGATGGAAGCATCCATTTAGGAGAGTCTTGCAGCTGTAGGGCAGCCTGTATGGGGTTTTGTGGTGCAGAGTGGGCACACAGTTCCTGTGTATAATTTGTAGTCAGAATTGCAGGAAAACGATGAAACCATGCCATTGTGGAGTTATAATTGTGGTCTTGTTTAGAAACACAAGTAGTAGTTAACTTGGAATCAGCATTATACACCAGAACTTACATTCCTGCTGGGTTTGAAATGCTGTTTTAATAGTGGTTTGTTTTCCTTACATGAGATTACCTAAGGGTCTTTTGTGTTGTTTCATTGTAGATGCTATTAACATTCTAACGGAGATGAAAGAGAAGGATGTTCCTATCTTGGACAGAACAGTCTCATCTTTTTTACGCATCCTTAATGCCGCTGCCATGCGAGGTGAAGTTGAAGTAGTGAATCGATTACACGAGACCATTGTGAACCTGAGGTTGGCAGAGACTGCTGCCCTTCATGCCCCTCTGATTGCAGTTCACCTTGAAAAGTAAGTGATGTTTGGGCTTCAGATGAAACAAGGTAGGGGGTCATATGCGTTGGTGTTCTGTGACCTGTGTAAGCCACGCGCAGCTGCACATGCATGTTGGAAAGTGCTCACATGCATATGTAATACATCAATGATCTACATGTAGTAACAAGCAAGTATGTTTTTGAAGTTAGATAAGTCTCTGCATTAATTACACCTCCCACCATGATCTTAGGGAACAACATCTGTGTTGTAGACACATCAGAGGCTATGCGTTGGAATATGCTTACAAGTTAGTTGGGTCTAAAGTCTCTGACAAGAGGCTTTTCTGAGCACTTGTGGTTAGGTGTGATGTGTTTTCACCTCAGAACAGCGTTATTGGCCTGTGCTGTCCATTAAATCTCAGGTGAGAGGCAATTGTTGAACACTAAAATATTTTTAACTCACATAAACTGTTGTTAATCCCGTTAGACTGCTGTGTGAACAGTGTGATTTCTTACTGAAGTTGAGCCAAGTCCCTTTTCATTTTCTTTACCCTGACAATAATCTTTTTATTTTCATAGGTAATTTAGGTAGTTGCTGGATTTTAATCTCTTGCGGCTAGAGGTATTGATCAACTTCTTGCAGTTTGGTTCGTGTACTTGAAATATTCTCTGCCTAAACACAGTATCTATGAAATAAGTGAATTTTTAAGTCTGTCTCAAACATACGTGTTGATATTAGTGTTTCCTTGTAGAGCTCTTGAAGTTCTTGCAAGGTCTGTGTAATGTTTCCTGTATTCAGAATTATTGTTAAAAAGATAAAAGCCTTGGTAGCTGCGTGCATATTCTCTTCCAGAAGTAATACTTTACTGTAGTGCTCAACAGTTAAGAACGTCATGGACATCTTTTTAGTCAGTGACAACGCCTTGGTTACATCACAAGGCAGAGGGAGATGTTTGTGAAAGTAATGTAACTGCAGTTGTAGGTAACTAAGGTGTTGGGAAAATACCTGATGCACTTTGCAGCGTGGAGGAGGAGCAGCTGCATTTTACATAACTGCTTCATGCGTGTTGTGTGTAGGTGTGTTGTAGCCAGTCCTGCTACAGAGTGTGCTCTGCAGATGCTCAGACATCCCAGTACTTATGTCTCTTCCAGTACCTTTGTGTGAGTAAAACTACCCATTCAAATATTGTGTAAGAGCGTGCCCACAGTACCATGGACTTCATAGGCATCCTGAACAGAAAACTAATTAATCCAAACCTCATGATTATCTTGACCCTGGCAATCAATGTATAATGCCAAAGTAAGACCTTCCAGCATCACACAAGGTGCCTCCAGGAGGATCTGCTCCATTATTTTACCAGGCACAGAGGTGAGACTAACTGGCCTGTAGTTCCCTGGCTCCTCCTTCCTACCCTTTTTGAAAATAGGAATTATGTTTCCCCTTTTGCAGTCAGTGGGGACTTCACCAGACCCCCATGACTTGTGGAATAGAATAGAGAGGGGTTTAGCAACCTCATCTGCCAGTTCTCTCAGTACCCGTGGGTGTATCCTGTCAGGTCCCATGGACTTGAACACTTTCAGGTGATCACAAACCTGATCTTCACTTATGATGGGCAGTTCTTCCTTACAGTCCCTGCTGTTATTTTCCATGACTCCAGGAGTGTGGCTGGAGGCCTTTGCGGTGAGGACTGGGGTAAAGAAGTTATTGAGAACCTCAGCCTTTTCCATGTCACTTGTGACCACATCACCTGTTTCCTTTCTGAGGGGGCCCACACCTTCCCTAGGCTTATTTTTACTGTTCATATACCTGTAGAAATTCTTGGTGTTCCCTTTGACCTCCCTGGCCAGGTTCAATTCACACTTTGCCTTGGCTTTCCTAACCAGATCTCTAGCTGTTCAGGCAGCTTCCTTCTATACCCCCCATTCTAGCTGTCCTCCCTTCCACTCCTTGTAGAGTTTCTTTTTGTGCCACAGCGTGTCCAGGAGCTCCTTGCTCAGCCCGCCAGGCCTCCTAGCATTCT
Organism: Rhinopomastus cyanomelas; assembly: GCA_013400115.1. Taxonomy (NCBI): domain Eukaryota; kingdom Metazoa; phylum Chordata; class Aves; order Bucerotiformes; family Rhinopomastidae; genus Rhinopomastus; species Rhinopomastus cyanomelas. The sequence goes on from VXBP01003843.1 coordinate 173,511, forward strand.
TCCCTGCTTTCCTCTTTGCTGGTATACATTGCTCCTGGACACAGAGGAGGTGATCCTTGACTACTAACCAGCTGTCCTGGGCCCCTTTTCCCTCAAGGGCTTCATCCCATGATACTTTGGCCAGCAGATCCCTGAAGCAATCAAAGTCTGCACGCCTAAAGTCCAGGGACATAAACTTAGAAAACTTTTTCGTGGTTGCCCTGAGGATCTTCAATTCAATGGCTTCATGGTCACTGCAGCCAAGGCTGTCCTGAACCTCACATTGGTCACCAGCCCTTCCTTGTTGGTGAGAACAAGGTTCCTCCACCATTTGGAGGAGGAAGTCGTTACCTATGCAATCTAAGAACAACCTGGATTGCTGGTGCCTTGCTGTGTTGTCCCTCCAGCAGACTTCAGGGTGGATGAAATCCGCCATGAGGACCAGGGCCTGTGACCTGAAAGCCGCTACTGTTTGCCTGTGAAGGGCCTCATCTGCTTGCTTCTGCTGGTCAGGTGGCCTGTAGCAGACCCCTACAGTAACATCACCTTTTGTTTTAACCCACACACTCTCGACCAGCTCATCATCCTGCCCCAGGTGGAGCTTCACTGATTCCAGCTGATCACCAATATAGAGGGCAGTGCCTCCTCCTCTCCTTCCCTGCCCATCTTTCCTAAAAAGCTTGTACCCACTACTACCGTAGTGTTTCTTTTTTATGACAGTAATCTGCCTGCCAACACCCGTTTGCAGTTTTGAAATTAACCTGTAGTTTAGTCTTCACCCTAACTTTCAGATATTCACATGATGCCATGGGGTGCCAGAAGATGCTCTGTAAACAGGGCTCGGCAAGGGGAATAAGGTAGAAATCCATCTCCTTGGCATAATTTTCAGAATGAAATTGTTACTAAAGAAAGTGAATTCTTCTGTGTTTTTTAAAAGCATGAATGTAGATGAAGATAGTAGTCTAGACAGTTCATGCTTTGTTAAAGCTAAATCTGTGCTGCACAAGAAATGCAGTGTGAAGGGAGGACATCTGGTAAATAAGTACAAAGCAAACTAAAGAGCTGTGGTGATCCTGGTTAATTCTGGCTACCCATATCAAATAAAAATGCCATGGAAAAAGTCTAAAGAGCTGCATTTTCCATGGACTTGGGCTTTTGTCACACTAGTACACAGCAGAACTTAAGAACTTTACTCCTAGTATGAAGTGCATTTAATAAGGAAGAGTGTTCACACCTCTGGTTGGACAGCCAAGTGGTTTAGGTGTAAATCTCTAGCTGTGCTTTCATTTCTGTGGCTATCAAGCACACATGGTGTTTGTTTGTAGTAAAACTACTATTCAAATATGTCTACTGCATATTGGGGGCAATAAACCCCAACCACGCCGGCTTATAGAGTGCTGAAGGAATCCTTACAATTTTGAAGTGTAGAGTAGGTTCAGCGTGCACTGCAGTGTTTGGTTTTATTCTCGTTTTGTTTCATTCCTCAAGGGATGACACGTCTGCAGCTCTGGAAGCTTTAATCAGCTGTTACAAGAAGTATGGAAAAATTATTCCGCTTCATAACATCTACTGCAGACTGATAGAAAAAGGAGACACTGAGCTTCTGCAAAAGGGTTAGTTGCATGTTGTGAAATTCTGCCTGGGTATGTGGAAGCTTTTCTTTCATATATTACTTTTAAAATCCAACTTAGGAGTACCTAGCATGATAGTAAAACAACACACCTGTTTTCCAAAAAGCTGGACCATCTGTTTTGTTGAATGTCATTCAAAATATAGTGCAGGAAAGCACTTTAAAGACGCTCAACTGCAAAGCCACAACAGATTGTGTGACATGTTGTAATCCTTCCTTGTATTTCACAGTGTATCTCCCTACAGCTTAAATTGGAGTTTTGTGATGCTTGGACAATACTTGTGTTAAGAGTCTCTGATGCATATATTATTAAAATGCTTTGATACACTCAGTAAATTAATGAGTTTTATTCTCTCTCTAGTTTCAGAATTTATAAGCAGAGAACGTGGTGAGATGATGGCTCTTCACGATCTTTTCTTTGCTTTCTTGCAAACAGAAAAATACAAAGAGGCCAGGAAGGTCATTGAGGTAGGATTTTAACTATAGTGCTCTAATCATGCAGTTATTTAGACTCTTAATTAGAAACATTTAAAGTTTTGAAGCTTTAATTAGACTTGTTCTGATTCATGTGAATAGAATTCAATCCCAATAACAAAAAAAAACCTTGACCAGCTTTATTTTGTGGAATTTAATATGTAAACAATGATGTTTGCATATTAAATATTGGATTGTGGAACAACTAAACTGACATCCCTGGGTGTAAAGTTACTGATCCTCTTTCTCAAGGAATTCTTTATTCTTAAAAGCACGTGAAATTTAATTTGCTGCAGACCATGCTCAGATTTATTTGTAATGCTTGTCTACAAACAAGCGCTGTCTGCTACTGTTTGGCATTTAATTTAGCATTCCTTCTCTTTCTTCTCTCTCTCTCTCTCTCTCTCTCTCTCTCTCAGAATAGTAAGCAGCTTATAGGAAGTAGTAGGTGACAAACGGTCTATTTGGGATTAGTATATTTTTTTATAGACTTGATTGGAATTGTGCTTTGAAATTGAGAAGTCAAATGGGCTACTGCAGAGTCTGCTAAGATTCTGATTATTCTTCTGAACACAGTCATACATTTTTAAAATGCTGCCTAAGTTTTGGGTTAATGTGTGGCAGGGGAGGCATCTTGCAGAAAAAGTAATACTTTGTACTCATCATTGTGTGCTGCTGTGTGCATCCACAGCTGTGGAACCTGAGTGTATTGGATTTTGTTTCCTTCCTAGGTAGTGGATGTGTTTTTCCTAATACCCCTTAGAATATTTGAAATACCACTTATCTCTACCTGAATAAGTTCTTGTAGTTAAAAAAAAAGTCTTAGTTGAGGATCTGCTTGTTTGTCTGTGGTGGAGCAGTACTGTCCTGCAAAGCTGAGTGTCGTAGCATTAATATTTCTATTCTGAGAGGGTTTTCTGCCTTTTGATGCAGAAGAATAGAAATATACATGTCTGACAGAAGATGACATTGAGAAGTTCATCATTCATCATGATCAAAGGAGGTAGGAGGTAAAATAAGGAAGTCTGAGTTTTGGAGATAAAATTAAATGAGTAAAACCAGTACTTGGTGTGATTTAGCAGCTAGTTTTTTGATACTGAAGTTTAATTTGTATTGGTACATGATCTTTTAGGTCCCTTCCAATCCCTTATGGTTCTGTGATTCATCTAAGAGTTTTAACGTTGGGGGAGATTCAAGCACAGTAGACAGTGTTTAGATTGTAAAAAACCTTCCTGAGGTAAGCTGCCATGCAAATACATCCTCGGCTTCATTGGAGCCATGTGGAATTACTGAGGTTTTCATAGAAACTTTTGTGGAATCAGGGAAAAATCTGTCTGTAAACGAACGTCCAGTCAAATGTTCTCTTTTCACTGATGCTTGTGTTAGCAGTAGCTGTTAGAAATTACATCCATCAGTTCCTATAGCTGCGTGTTCGAGGCTGTCTGCTCGGAGAGGTAACATGCTTCCTTGCCAGACATTGCTTCAGCCTATAAATCTCAGCAGCTGGCTCTGGTACTGGTAAGGTAAGCCTGTAATAGCTGTTGATGTGACTCATCATGAAATGTTTGTCTTCCTTTAGTAGCATTAGCTGTCTCTTCTAACTACTGGCTTTTCAGCTGCAGCAAGCCGAATGGATGGTTCTACTTGTCCACAATATACCATCAGAAAGCACAGTGTGGATAGTCTTTGTAAAACTTGGCTTTTCTGTCCAGTATGTTTCGATGGTTGGCTACCATAAAGCTGGTTCCCTAAAATAAGAGTTGACTGTGGGAAGAAAATGTGAGGGTTCAGAAGCAAGCATAAAGCATTTAAGGGGGGCAGAGGTAAAGCCTAGTGGTGTAATATCTACAGTAGATTATACAGTGGAAGACTAGAATAAGTAGTCTGAGATACGTAACAGTTACTCTGCCAAACACCACACAGGAGTTTGTCAAAGTGCTGTGTTGGAGGGTTACAATGAGTTCTCCATCCCCTCTCGTTTACATGCCAAACAAATATGAATTATGTTAACTTCAAAGTAATTATGCTGTGGCAAAAGTTGTCCTGCCTTGGGACATCCTCAACATCTCCCTCATGAGGAGAGGCTGAGGGAGCTGGGTCTCTAGCTTAGAGAAAAGGAGACTAAGGGGTGACCTCATTAATGTCGATCAAGATGTGAAGTGTGGGAGTCGAGAGGATGGAGCCAGGCTCTTCTCAGAGTCATCTGGTGATAGGATAAGGGGTAGTGGGTGTAAGCTGGAGCACAGGAGATTCCATATCAAGATGAGAAGGAACTTCTTCATGGTGAGGGTGACAGGGCACTGGAACAGGCTGCCCAGCAGGGTAGTGGAGTCTCCTTCTCTGGAGACATTTAAGACCCGCCTGGATATGCTCCTGTGTGACTGGATCTAGGTGATTCTGCTGTGGATTGGACTGGATGATCTTTTGAGGTCTCTTCCAATCCTTTATGTTCTGTGAGTCTGTGAGCTCTTAGTAATCTGAAGTTTCTTTTTTGAACAAAACCACAGGGCTTCTGGTCTGTATATTGTTTTTGTGGATTTTCACTGTCAGGTTGGTGTTTAAAGAGAAAAGGTTGCTTGATGCAAGTAGAGAGTAGTCGAATTTTTTTCTTGCAGAATACTAAACTTTTTAATTAAGAAAGATTTAGCTAAGTAAAGAGAACGGGTATTGGTTATTAGCTGTAATAGAACAGAACACTAATATAAACAAAACGTGAATACTTCTGCCACTGTCTCGAAAAACTTCAAATAGATTTCTCTCTGGCAGGTCAGTATTTTCCCAGGCAATCTGTTTTCTTTCAGCCATAATAGGTAGGAATTAAATAAAAACGTTAGTGACCCCTTCAGTCACCTGTCTGAAGTGACTGGTCCTAGGAAGTGGAGAACAAATCAAAATGCTTTACTGTGACTTTGGAATTCTGCTCAGCTAGAGTCTTTACAAAATGCAGAAGGAAGGCAGGCTTTTCTTCAAGAGAAGGCTCAGCTGAAAACCAGCAGAAAGGGGTGGTATTCTGCTTGCTTTCTGCAGGAGGTGGTTGAGGGCAACCCTTTGCCAAAAGACCTTGTGACTGATAAACCCTATGGGCTTCCAGGAGCAACTGGAAAAGCTCTTGGAAGAGAAATCCCCTAGTAGAAACAGCGTGACCCACTGAACCTCAAAGAGTTAGAAAGTGGAAGAGCATTAAGAGGATAACAACTTAGATGAACCTCTTGCTTAGTACAGACCAACTGTTCTACATTTCTATAGATGTAAAAGCCAGAAAACCTCAGTGCTTTGTCTTACATGCTGTAGGAATTGCTTGAGACTCATTAGTTGTTTGATTCTTTAAGGTTGTGAATGTTTTTAAAATACCTGAACAGCAAACCAAACATTCAATAATGGATCATTTTCAATTCTTCTGATCCATTGAAACAAGATCAAAATTGTAAAGGGGTGCTTGGAAGCATAATTAGAATAACAGGGGTTTTTGCTTTCATTGTTGTTATTCCGTGCAATTTTAGAGTCTCTATTTCAGTCTGCTCTGTTGTAGAAAGTCTGCTGCCTCCTAAATGCAATGTTTAAAATTCCCTAAGATGGGGACGGATAAGCTACAAATATGGACTGTCAGGCAAGCCCCTGGAGATTTAGCTAATCTGACCTAGATGTGCTTTTGACAATTGAGACCTGCAGCATGTGAAAACACTTCTCAATTTCAAAATGAAACACAGGGGTATCTGTTGTATAGCTCAGCTGTCCTTGTAGTGACAAACACACCAATCATTTCTGAACAGGAGAGGATTTACCCTAAAGAGGTTGTAGCTTTGTCGCTGTTGAGTTCATTGGTGTTTGGATCAGCAATGATGTTGGAAGTGAATTCAGTATTTGAATTTGACCACGTCCTAAATAGAATTAGCTACAAATGCAGGCAACATCTTTTTTTCATTTTCAAGAGCCTGTTGTGTAGGGTGTCAATTCTTGACTTAGTTGTCAGCATCTTTTCTTTGAAATTGCTTGGGAGCTCTTGAAAAAGTAGTAAGCAGGTACCTATAACAATTAAGGGGGGGGGGAGTGGGAATGTCACTAATTGGGGGGAAAAAACCTCCAATACCTGGAAAGCAAAATTCTGTATAGATGCCAGGTTTGAATACTTGAGAAGCTACTGTTTTCCTGTAACCTTTAGGGTTGAGGCTATTTTTGTAGTATAGTTGAATATATAAAGATGCTTTGTGTTGCAGAACTGTGGGATTACCTTCCTATTTTAAAACACCTCACAGTGACTGCATGAACAGTTTGGGATGATTGCTCGGATTGTTTGGGCTGACATTTACTCCGTAGAACACAGTCTTTTAATATATTTAGCAAATGTTAACAGTTCTGACTAAAATTTTGCATGCTGGTTTTCTGATGTGTGCCGAATCATTTCCAAATGACGCAATGGCAGTAGTTTGGCACCTGGAGGATACGGGAAGAGGAAATTGTCAGTGTTGAAAAGATAGAAAGGAAATGCACTTTCTCAGTGGGAATTGCTTCCATGGCTTTGGAGCTGAGACTTGCTATTTCTCGTATTTCTCACAGCTTTTTTTTCCCAAGCTGTCTCTTTTATGCGCAGTGGTGTTCCAATTGTGGAAGCTGAAAGCCTTCAGGACTCAAAACACGTGTTTCTCTGTAGGGATGAACAGACATTTCTTCAAATCCCTTTGAGCTGTACTAATGTGAATTTGGATACCTGAAATCAAAGTAGAGCCCTCTCTGCAAATGATTCCTTTGGAAAACATCAAGAGTATAAATAAAATCAATCCAAGTACCCTGTGGGAGGGAGGGGCAGGAGGTGAAAACGATGGACACGATGCTTGCAGGATGTTTTGTATAATTGTTCTAGATCCCTTATATAGATGCATGTACTGGCATGTCTCTAAAATGTTGGAGAACTTTTCATTGTGGCATCTTGAATATTACCCATTAGTTCCTTTGTGCACACACATTTAAGTGGAAGCCTTTGCTTCTTTTCTGGGATAGAGTGCTCTGTAAATTTCTGCTTTTCATACTGACTAGTAGCAAGAGAAGTCAAAATGCAATTGTCTTTGTAGTTGTAAGAAATGGCCAGCATTAGCAATGAAGCCAGATGGTCATGATGGGACGAAGAGGTGGTTTTTAAGACATTGCAGCAGTGCTGAATATGAATGCTTCGTTATAAAGACTGTTTGGAAACGTTTAGTGCAGTTCTCTACCATGCCTACTAAAGGATTAACTGTGGGTAATTCCTGTGGTGGTAGAAATCACTTTACATTTCAGATCTTCTGAAGTGTACCTTAAGTTAACTCTTGGCAGTTCAACCAAGCCAACTCTCTTTGTGCAGGCAAAATAGAAAATGTGTTGAATCAAATGTCTGGTTTTTAAGTCTCTCATAAATGCATCCTAACTTGTATGTTTGTGAGCTTGTAGTCTCGTTCAGATTTCAACAAACTAACAAAAACAGTGACTTTCATTACAAGTGCTGGTATTATTATATTTGCTTTTCCTTCGAGTACTTTTGGAATAATGTGTTTCTTTTTGTGGTAATGTGTTACAGACCCCTGGCTTGAGAGCACAGTCTGGAAGGCTGCAGTGGTTTGCAGAAAGGTGTATAGCTAATAATCAGGTATGTGGCTCCTATGATGTCTTCTGTTGTGATATTCCAAGAGAAATTGTTTTGAAGTATTTAATGGCTAGATTTTTCTGTTTGTGAAAGGATGTGTGATAGGCTAATGCTCAGTGTAAATGCTGCTTAAACAGAAATACTCTTTTAGGTGAATCCACACAGCAAGTGCGTGCACACAGATAGAGAAACAGTTGTTCTGCTGAGCTGTAACAGCGTTCTTCTTTCTTTTTGAAGATGGAGATTTTGGAACACTTGGTAGAATTGACTCAAAATCTATTTGAATGTGATAGAGATGAGATGTACTACTACCTGCTTCAGCTGTGTGGTAAGTGAGCTTAAATGGCACAAGTTCTCCAACCCATGTTATTGCTTTGTGTCCCAGTGTGAAAGTCTACTCTACTTTGGGTTTGAATATGCATAAAAAGAAAAACTGCTCGTTGTTCATAACCCATAAAGACCTGGAGTCTCCTCTAAAATTGGCTCTGGTTCTGAAAGGTGTGCCGCCTTCTAAAAATTCTTCACCAGCCACAACCTACTTTTTGCTTCCTTTATAAGAACGGACCAGTTTTTAAAACTGAATGTTCATTTCTGCGCTGCAGTCTTAATGCAGGATTTATCTACAATAATTGTTATTAGTGTCTCATACTGTATTACATGTAATAAAACATGTGGAGACTAGTTATTTTAAAGTGCTGAAGGATTGGGTATGGAACACTACACTGTGAATTGGGACACCACGGTTTTTAACCACAGCATCACAGGGATTAATTGCTGTGTACTTCTGGGATGTGTGTATGTCTACTAATGAGCTATTACAGCAGATTAATGTACTTGGCCATGGGAAAACTTGCATTTGACCTCCAATTCCCCATGTATATTTTTGTTTCACTAGAACTAACAGTGGTTTAATACTGAGTAAAAGACTACTCAAGCCCTTTTCTCTGTTCAAATGGTGATGAAAGAGGCTTCTTTGCCTTTTACTAGAAGCAGAAGACACGAGTACTTTCACAAGAAAATGACCAGAAACCCTTTGAGAACTTCCCAAACAGCCTTTGAAGGGCTCCAAACTAAACTGGAGTGTTCCCCAGTTCAGGCTTTGCACATACTGGTTTCCCATCCAAAATGAAGCAGGCCCAGAAAGCATTCTTGTCTTACCAGGGAAAGAGCGTTCCTGTTTCTCTATTTGCCCTGCTCACCTCTGGCAGTGACTGAGTCTGACAGTGTGCTTGCTGGGAAAAGAATCTAAGGAGACACAATTTATCACATTCTGGCATGCAAAATCTTCAGTCTTCTTTCAAAAGACAAAACCAATTCCATCTAGTGGAAGGAGTGAAAAAGATTTATGTGTTCTTGTCACCATGAAGGACAAAAACCATGCACGTTCCTGCTTTCAACCAGTTTAGACTCTGTCAAAGCTGCCCCTTGCACAGCTACAGTTAAGAGTTGTCACTGTGTATCTAAGCCATTGCTTCAGATCTGTTTTAATAATATAAAAAAAGATTCTGCTGCTTAGTCCAAGCTGCATTCAAAAATGTTGAAAATGGGGCATTTAGGTTTTTAGAATCACAGAACCATTTATGCTGGAGAGAACTTCAGGACTTGTAGACAACTCCAAAATTAGATCACATCATGGCCTTGTCTAGTAGTTTCGAGTGCCTCCAAGGTATGGAAATCAAACAGCTTCCCTGGGCAGCCTGTTCCAGGCTTTGATCATCCTCAGATAATTGGTTGCTGGAGCTTTTAACCATCCCATGACAGTACATTGCTAAAGTAACTTAGAATTTTTCAGGTTGGTCATACAAAGCAGAAGTGTGTGGTTAATTGAAGAATTGTTTTCCACATATGCCTTTTTTGGCTCACTTTATGTATGTATATGTACTCTTAACATGCTTGTATCTAAATAGTCCAATCTTGTTCCAGAGATCAATGGTGACTGGAAAAAGGCTGAAGCTGTCTGGACTAAAATTCAAGAAGAAAATGTTGTTCCTAGAGAGAAAACACTAACCTTGCTGGCTGATATACTTGAGAAAAATGGCCAGGTTGTTCCATTTGAGATACCCAAGGTAACTGGAGTCTGACTTTCCTAGCTAACAGCAACATTGCATGTATGTCCTTCCATTAAAAACAAATAGCATTACAGTGACTTAAATGACTTGATTTTAAAGGTCAGAAGAGAAGAAACCAGAAGTTCAAAAGTTTCTGAGACGAAAAGCAGAAGAATAATGATGCTTTGCAAGCAAAATAATCCAAAAGGTAAACTGAAAACACTTGCCTTTCTTCCCCTTCAACACTAATTTTAAGACTTCGACTAATTATAGAGCAACAGATGCTGTTCTGTGGTTCTTCTCGTGCTATTGTGTGAATACAATATTCTAGACTTTCAAATGTATCCATTAAACACCAGAAATTAAATTTATGTCCAGGATTGGTGCTAAAGTAGTCGTTTTTAAGATTCCTGGAAAGTTTAGCATTTTGCTCACAACAGGTATGCTGTAAGGCAAGAGAAGTGTAGTGAGGGGGAAGATTTAGACCAGGTAAATTAGCTGGATTGTGTTTATGGGGAGACAGTTACCTATTAAAAGAAGTTGGTCAGAGACTTCATAGAACCATAGAATCATTAGTAATTGGAAGTGACCTCGAAAGATCATCCAGTCCAATCCCCCTGCCACAGCAGGATCACCTAGACCAAGCCATACAGTCATTTAAGGTTAGAAGGGACCATGGGATCATCCAGTTCCAACTCCCCTGCCATGGGCAGGGACACCTCACCCTAGATCAGGCTGGCCAGAGCCTCATCCAGCCCAGCCTTAAACACCTCCAAGAATGGGGCCCTCCACCACGTTCCTGGGCAACCCATTCCAGGCTCTCGCCACTCTCACAGTGAAAAACTTCCTCCTCACATCCAGTCTAAATCTACCCATCTCCTCCAGCTTTGCTCCATTCCCCCTAGTCCTGTCACTACCTGATGTCCTAAAAAGTCCCTCCCCAGCCTTTTTGTAGGCCCCCTTCAGATACTGGAAGGCCACAATAAGGTCACCTTGGAGCCTCTTCTCCAGGCTGAATGAGTCTGGCCTCATATGTGCTCCAGCCTTCTGCTCATCCTCGTGGCCCTCCTCTGCACTCGCTCCAGCATGTCCACATTTTTCTTCTAATAAGGGCTCCAGAACTGGACGCAGTACTCCAGGTGGGGTCTTGTCTTTGCCCCTGTTTTTGAAGCTTTCATAATAAGGTCAGATGTTGTTCTGAAGTGTGCTTCAGGTACCTTATTTAAGCTGTAGATTTGACAAATTTAATAGATGAGGACGAATGAGATGGGGCTGTGTGATGGAGATAATTGTTGCTCTCTTCCTATCTGTTAGTCTGTTTTCTGTTTGGCAGTGTTACAGGGATGTTTACTTTCATTTGAAGGGAGGGTTCACTGTGTTGTAGTGTCTTTAGCTTCTTTACAAGTAAGATTAACGTTGTCTTTGTCTCTTGGTAGAATTTGTAAATTAATAAAAAATGAGAAACGAGCAGCCCTTCTATACAAACTTCCCTGCCTCAGATGAAAACAAAATTTTATGTCTGGGTATTCGCCTTCATGTACAGAAAGGAGAAAGGTGCTTCGGTGCCATTCCTTTGGCTTAGCCTGTGTTCAATCCATTCCTTCTATCCGTTGTGTCCCAAGACAGACTGATAATATCAGGATTGGCATTACTGGGGCTTTCAAAAGTCAGTCCATTCCTAGGGTTTGCCAAGGTGCAGAGTGCTTGAATACTCTGGATGTCCTGATTTACTTGGCCTATGCTATGACATATAGCTAGGTTTCTCACTTGAAAGCAGATTAGATAATAGAATTAAATAAATTTACAGTGTTTAACTTTGCTGGATGAGAAGGACTTAAAAATTGTATCAGTGTCTTTTACGTTTTGGATGCTGAGTACTTAAAGGTTTAAGGTTCTAAAAGAAGACCATCTGTTGTTCACTCTTCTGTTGTTAGTGAAGTGACCTCATAGGTTTGTTCAGCTGCAGAAACGGTGATTAGGAGTTTAAAGTGGAGTCTGGGTTTCCTATATATAGGGAGTGCAATCCCGTGTTACAAATGTAAATTTCAGGATCTTCTGTACTGCGGCTAAATTCTTCATGCTGCTAAATTTTGGGAATCAGAAGGAAACGAGAAAAGCAGAAACATGTTCAATAAAAAGCAGGCAAAATTAATGGAATACTTTTTATAACACTGTTTCTAGACAAATATCTTGTGCCTTTAATATCACAAATGATCCCGTGGAGAGCAGGAGGAAGCTGCATATGCTGTGGACCTTGCAGGGAGGCTAGTTTAAAAGAAAAATGTAAGGTGTAATTGCAAACAGTCTGTGATAATACATGAGACTGAACTTACCTGTGAATTTCTGCAGTATTTGGGAGGAGGACTAGAGCTGTTGTTAGTGCAGAGAGAAAATACAGATGTTGGGAAAGAGTTCCTCTCTTGTTTGAAACGAGTCCTTTTTGTCTTAAAAAAATACAAACTGCTCTAAGTTGTTGCTTTTGTGTAAGAGTATTTTGGATTGTGAATGGGATAGTACAGAATAAAACTTAGCTGTCATTAAGAATAAATCATTAGCTTTCTGATTGCAAAAAGATTAACTTAATCTAGTTAACTCCTTTCATTAACTTACTGACTCTGTAATGGAGGTGTTTGAGAAATCTATTCTGTGACATGTCTGCTTTATGCAAAGTCATTTTTCATTCCTCTCTTGATTTCCTCAGTGTGAGAACTTAACTCTGGAGGATCTCATTACACATATCCCAAACCAACAGTCTACTGCCGAAACAAATGTGGCTGTGTAGAGAACTGAGGCTTTCTTGGCAAATTGTCACTTCACTAACAGATCTTTCTGCTTGAAGTAGCTGGTATAGCTCAGGATGATTTTGAAACCAAGAACATTCTCTTTCGAATGCAGTGCGCTTCAGTAATTTCAGATGTCATCTGGGGAAGTAATGAGCTGACAATACCTGATCCGGGCACGTGCCTCTGTTAGAAACTCATTTGGGTACATTTCAAACATGCTACTCGCACAGATGCGAAAGTAAGTTCAGAAAATAATGTAAATAGGATAATTGGTCAGGACTGACAGACACAACAAAGCATCCCAGAACAGGAAAACCAAACCGCAGAAAGATTTGTAGCTCTTTGTCAAACCAGTCATTACAAAAATAAATAAATGTTTGTAGAAATTTATATTCTGTTTTGTGGACTGTAATGGTTGATGGGAACATGCTTGACACAATGTCTTATAGTGGCAGGATCCATTTCATTACCCAGCCCCTGCAAAGCAACGTTCAAACACAGGGTGAAATCCCACTTCAGCTTGAAGACAGTAGAGTAGGAGTCTCCAAAACAGTAGAATTTAAACAGACTTTCACGAGCAGGTAAAACAAACCCATCACCAGTCAGTTGCATTGTGTAACTGAGTAGTTACACTTATGGTAGATGCTACCAGTGAAAGGGGTTTTGTTTAATGTTGAATGTGATCTACTGGTACCTTGAATTTCAGAGCAGTGGAAGAAAGATCGATCTTTCCCACTAAATTTCAGTGTGAATGCTGGTGTTCAGTGTCTGAGCTGGCAAGACAGCACATGGGACAGGCCAAGCTTTAACCTCAACATGTGAATGTGGTGGAGGACTTCAGGACCTTTCCTGGATCATCCTGTCATTTTTTTCATTTGTCTTTTGACTGACAAGCAGTCACTATTGTAATGTCAGACATCAGTGTTAGTCTCTGTCTCTATTGTGTGTGGGAAACTCAGATACACAGACATGGATTTAAGTTTTACTGAGATGTTCTTGTGTACGGAACCATCCATAGAACTATAGAGAGAGTCATGGTTTGGGTTGGAAGAGACTTTAAAGATCATCCAGTCCCTACCCCCTGCCGTGGACACCTCTCACCACTAGAGCCCTATCCAACCTGGCCTTGAACACTTCTCTTCATGTAACCATATACTTATATTAAGTGTAGCTCCATGTGTCCAACGATTGTAGACCATGGAAGGCAACATTAATTCCAATTACCCATTCAGTGAAGAAGAGTTTGTGTGTTATAAATAATGATAATGCTGCCCATAGTCATTTTTGTGCCTGCACTTCCAGAGGTTTTAATGTATAATCTGTGCTTGAAGAAGCTTTACGCTTGAAACCAAAAGGCACTTTAACAGTTTTGGCTTGGAGCACACCAGTTTAAATTCCCACTTTGTAGTCAGTGCTGTTAGCATGACACCACTTCTTGTGACAGCAAGATTCAAACAAGTTGTCTTCATCTGTAGTTTCCAGAGTATAAGAAGAAACTTAATGCTGAGCTGTGACATTTGTAGTGGTAGACCAAGTATTTCTGCCAAGTTTTGAGGGTTATTGTTGCTGTAATTAGAATTACATTATATATGATACTAGCAGAACAATTGCTTTGTTTTATTTCAGTAAATGAAATTGGCAATCACAGTGTAGCTGCAAGAAAGAATTTCTGTCCCTTACCACAGCTTTAACCAGCAAATGCTACAGCTGAGATACGGCGGTTTTGGCTTCGTGTTTGTAGCTGCAGAGTCTCATTTCAGAAAGTTAGATGACTGAGTTTCAATGTACTTATCACGTACTTTTTCCTTCCCCCTTTTGGGTAACATCTTTTCATACCCTGACAGTTATTGTGAATGCGTGAAACGAAACTCTTAATCAGGCAAACGAATGCAGCATCGTTTACTTGTTAAATACCTGTATGTTTGTAAATTGTATGTTTTGTAGAAATCTTGTCTAGCCAAGTAATTTGATCTCCCCGTATTGGAATCACCTCCTACGTTATCTGATAAACACTATTGTTGTTGTGCACTAGACACTGTCACTATATACTCCAGAGTTAGGTGTTGCTTTACAAATCCTGAGTCTTCCCCTTCTAACCAGCTGTGCTGGTGTTTAAACCACAGTCACATACAGAAGATGAACAGCAGGAAACTTCTTGGTCTGTGGCAGGGATGTGTGAAGTGTTTGTGGGATACAAACAGTTTTGAACAAGCAGCGACCAACAGTGTAAGCAGAGGATAAATAGTTGAAAATGGATCTTTGCAGCAAATAGGTGACAGCTCTATGTGACATTTCATTTTGCCTTTTTCTCTTCTTTAGCAGCCTATGGTGTTTTCCTGGAAATGGAGGGGAAGAGTGAGTTTCAGTCTCGCTCGTATGACACCCTTGTAAGAGCACTGCTAGCACAGAATTATCTTGAAGAAGCCATCAAAGTGAAACACATGTAAGGCTCTCTTGCATTCGGGGGCTTTGAATTGGTTGGGGAGATTGTTGTTTAAATAATTTCTGGATCTTTTTTAGGTAAGTCTTTACTTTCAGTGAGAAAATGAGTCAGGACTGGTAATGAGGAGCTCTGCTCCTATTACCTGCTGTTTCATAGGGCGGCAGGCCACATATTGCCAGAGTGACAGTACATACCACTAGCAACCCATTTCATCTAACGGTATCAACAAATGTACGTGGCATCAGAAGGGAAAGTCTGCCCTTCTGGCAGTCTGCCTTTTCCAGTTTAGAACAGCATCCAAACAGACAAGATTCCTTTACTTTACTGCCCGTGAGCTTTCTCCTGCCCTGCCCACACTGCCTGGCAACTGGCTGCCTGCCGGATGCAAAACGGTGCGTTTGACTGTGAGGCCAGCAGCAGGAGATGACCATAAGCCTTCAATCCAACTCTTAACGCTTCTGAAATAAATCTAACCTGCTCTCATGTGTTATTAGAATCACCACAATTGAGCTGACCTTAAAGTGAGTTGTGTATTGTACCACTTGCTTTAATTATTGCCTCAAAATGTTGCTGCTCATCAATGTAGAGGTAAGACCAACAAAGAATTAAGTCTTTGGTTTCTTCAGCTAAGACAAGAACATGCCATCATTTGAGCAAATACACTGAATTGGAAAGCACCTGTAGGTACCTTACATAATGCATAGAGCACTATAAGAGTCTGATGATTTTTAAAGTCATTTTACTTTTGGCTCTCCATGAGCAATAGAGGCTAAGATGATGTTTATTATTTTCATGTTTTCTTCAGAGGTGTTTAGACTGAAGAAGTGTGATGCACTGAAAGCTTGTTAGAGTTCTGCATTCAGAACAAATAACATGTGGTTTACCAATAAGTCTCAGTAACTGGGCCTTGTGATAAGGTATATTTGTGCTTGATGCATGTGTGGCATATCAAGGAAAAACAGTTTATCAAAGTGGCTCACTGAAGTGGAAGCCACTGAGAAATCTTTGTGAACAGAAGCCTGAAAAATGTTTCAGAAGTACAAAGAACATTGGTAAAATTTAGGTACTTTTCTTAAACAATTGCAGAAAGTTCTCTGCTCTCCAGCTGAAGCGTGAACTAGATCACAGAATCTTACAGGTTGGAAGGGACCTTGAAAGATCGTCTAAGTCCAACCCCCCTCTGCTGGGGCAGAGTAAGCCTACAGCGTCTGGTGTACCCAGACTGTCTCAAGATATGCTGTCCCACATGGGGCTCAAACCCATAACCCTGGAATTCAGAGTCCATGCCCTACCAGCTGGTGTCAAAAGTGGGCTCATCTGGGATTTGAACCCAGGACCTTTCTCACCTTAAGCAAGAATCATGCCCCTAGACCTACAGGCCACCATACTAGTTTGAATGACCCAGATTTCCCACTTTGGATGAGTGGTTTTGTATGTACACTTTAAATGAAGATACTATTTTGAAAAAGACCAAAGTTGGACTGTGTGTTTTAAAGGGACTGAATCTCCTCTAAACCTTGAGATCTTTGGGTACAAGAAAATAGGATTCACTAAGAGATTCTGTTCGTGATCAAAGCCAAACAGTCAAAGTAACCCCTTCAGAACTCTCATACTCCTTCCTGTAGCGTAGAAATGCCAAAAAGTGACATGTGAAGAAGCCTGTAACAGCTCTCTGTTGCATCAAGACAGAAAACACTTCATATTGGCAGAGTTCATCATGTTTATCTGTGTCTCTTTTTTTCTTGTCCAACCCAAGTCTGATGGCTTTTGCATTCTGGCACCATTCTGAGGAGTATTTACCACATGTAGTCCAAGCAGTTCTAAATAGAAATGTAGGAGTTTTGGAATGATAGGTTAGTTCTGCAATAGTTGCTTGCATCTATGTAGTCACACTAAGGACTGGAAGATTAGAGAAAGTAAAGCCTTTGTTATATGTAACTTACAGTCTCATGCATTAATTGTTCACTTAAGGGCTTTGACAGATGGGACAAAGCCAAGGGAGAGGAAAAAAAATAGGCAGAACTGAGCAGTGGGTGCTTAGGCAGGGATTAAGAGGATTGGTTGGGAGAGTAAGAAAATCTTGAGTCCAGTGACTGCATTTGTGGGCCTGGGAGGCTGCAAGTGACTGAGAACACAGTCATATTGTGTGCAATGTGAAGGCTTTGCTTGGGATGCAGGAGAACAATTTAGCAATGACCCTGCTGACCTCCCAATCTGCTCAGCCTCTAAGTTCAAGGAGGTAGGCAGCTCAGTTGTTTGCCACAAGGCGATCAGGGAGGTTTATCTTGATTGCTGATACGATAAATGGCACTGCCCCCCCTTTTTTGCAGAGGAATTTTGTAATCTAGAAATGAACATTTGTAAAGTTATCCCTAGATCTTAAAAACACAGCTGTATGTCATTTAGGAACGGGAGCATGTTGTCACAGAAGACCAGCATGATTGCTGGTTAATTTCCAGCGTTAGAAAAGCTTTAGCAGTGGTATTAAAGTTCTCTTTGCTCTAGACCCGTGAAGTGTTGTGTTACAGGAGATGAAGACTTGGTGAGCAAAATGCAGTTTTAACATGGCTAAGAAGCAGCTGCAGTATGTTCACTTTAGAAACCTGTATACATCTAGATGACAGAGATTAGAAAATCAAGTGAATGAGATGGTGTGAATTCATAAGATGCTTTAGTTTACGTTTAAAATGTACAGTGCTGAAAAGAAATGTTTAATTCTTTTATTGCTGAAAGAATAGTTTTATATTTTGTAGTTATGGTGAGTATTGGAGAAAGAAGGAAAAGTGTCCAGCCTGGGATACAACAGAACAGTGCAGGGCATGCAGTTATTTTATCATCTGATATGTCAGCAGTCAAGGATGTGAACCGATTGTTTAAAAACAGTCTTGTACTTTATTTCTTCTGTCACTCACTTCCAACTTTGTCATCTGCCAGAATGCAAAGCAAAGTTGTCCTTCTGTAACCACTGACAGGATGACACACGAGCTGTCTCCAGGTCTGTATTTTGCAGCAGTGTTTTTAACATGCAAACAGTAGTTTTTATCATTTCTCCTTGGTGCTCGACCACTTATTACCGTAACAGAAGCACGTCAGTAATTCCTTTCTAAATGTCTGCTTCTCCTAGTGCTGAGACCCACATCAAGGACTTCACACTGAGCAGTGCTGCCAGCAGCCGCCTCATCACATTGCAAGTTAGGCGGGATGCTTTGAAAGGTATGTCACAACGCTTGACCTTTAGGGCACAGTAATGCCTCTGCAGAGTTTTCTTGTAATGCCTTTCAAATACTTGGGTAAAGGAGTCCATTTAGCAAATCACCTGCTTATCAAGAGTCTCTTGTGGCAGCTGAGAGACATAAATTACTGCGGGTGCATTTACAATGCAGCTTGAATAGGAATGTACTTGTCATTTGACCACTTAGTCCAGTTTCCATTCCATTTAACACGAGATGGGTTTTCTTAAGATGAATCACAGCTCTTCAGACATGCAAAATTTGTGCTCCAGAATGAGAGGAAGTACAGACTTTCAAGTCATTTTGCTTTGGAATTAACATACTTCAGAGCATCTGGAACAGTTGCCAGCAGTTGTTTCTTGCATTATGTGGTGGTTGTGTGGGATACCAGGTAAGTTAAATGGACTGGTAGGCGTGCCTGATTGTGCACTAAATGATTATAATATTGATTTAGAAACTTACTCAAAACACTTTGTATTAGTTCTTAATACCAGCAATAACAAAATAATTGGGTTTGATTTTTCTCTTTAACATAATGATGATCACATTGAAAATGGTGGCCAAAGAGTACGTGTGGGGGTTCCCAGCAGGCCAGTGGGTACAGTTTAGAATTGTTTGTCCCCTGTTCAGCCTCTGGTCCAACATTATTTCCAGGTGTCATCAGCTGAACTGTTTGCAATGAAAGCAGTTGCCTTTCTTGCTCTTGGAAAGCGTGAAGTTTTATCAGCTTTCAAGGTCTTCAACTGACTTTCCTGCCTGATCTTATGATAATATATTTTCTGCTTTTTCTTGTCCAATGTGCCACCAAGTTTTGCTGGTTCTTACACACCGAAGGTCTTTCCTTCTTTCAGAACATAACTGGTGTCTTTGTGGTCTGCCAGACTTGCACCAACCACATGATTTCTTTTTATCTAGCATACTACATTCTCCGTCCTGTCAACCCTGTCCCACCCTCTGCAGAGGTTTCTTTTTGCACAATACAAAGCTTCTGGAGAAGTCTGCATGCGCTGCTTTGCAAACTGTATTTTCTTTTCTCTTGTGCATTGAACACACTTTAGTCTGTTTGACCTGCATCCCAGGGTGCCGTCCACTGGTGTAGAACTTCCTTTACTGCTTCCTCACCGAGCTCACCGTCAGTCTGTGGTGTGACATGAAGTTCTTGCATTGGTCATACACACAGTTTCTCTGTTCTTCTGGAGGCTGTTCTCCATGCTGAAGTTGGCTCCAAATGTAGTCAGGAGAAGATTTGAACTTAACATGTGCTTTAAGTTTGCTTTTGCAGTTTTAGTAATCTACCACCTGATGGATTGCTCCATTTTTCTCCTAAAAATAAAGTGTGTGGGAGAAAAGGGGGCAGAGGTGGTGTGCAGAGAAAGAAAATGTGCTGTGAGGAAGGACATGTAGAATAGTTCTTCTTCCTCCCTTATTAAAAAGTAACAGTTGATTTCTGCAGAAGCTGCATATTGTATTGGGATGTTAGTGCTGTGAAGTTCAAGTGGGTGCATATTGTGTTGGAAGTGTTATCCCTTGGTATTATCATTATTCTCTGGGATTAATCCTGCCTCTGCTGCTGAGGAGTAGGAGATTTTTACTGAAGGGGCATATCTTTCTGCATATGTGTTTGTTCCTTGTGTAACATGCATGGGCAGGAATTCTGGTCAGAGGAATGAGGGGGAGGGACACAGATAATTGCTGTAATTTTAGGAGTTCTTGAGAAGACTGCTCCGTTTTGAGTTGACTTTTGTTCCTGTGTGGAGACTCGTGTCTCACGCTTTTATTAAAAAAAACTAAACGCTCATAAACAAAGTGTTGGTGGACACTGAAACAGACAAATCTGAATACAGGACTCCCACAGCTTTGCTAACAAACTATATTTTGAAACTTGTGGATTTTAGTAAAGAATATTAATGGTAGTTTGGAGAACAAACAAGCTTTAAGGTCATGAAGGAGAACATTTGACACGACTGTTTTCCTTGAGCTGGACACTAAAATAAATCAAATGTTGAAAGGGTCTTAATATTTGGTGTGGAGCAAACACGGGAGCATGTTGATCTGAGCAACACTTGGCAGTTTTGATTTCTGTGTGTACGCGTTCCAAGTTCACTGCGGCAATTTTGGGGGCTTAAGTTCAGCTAGAGAGTTTTCTTTGCCTGCTTTCAAAAGGATGGTTTTAATGATACCAGCAGCACAGTTGCCTCCTGAACTAAAATCTGATTTCCTTTTCCCTTATTTCTTTTTCATTCTTAGATGCTCTGGCTGTTCTCAAAGGAATACTGGACAGTGGCTTGTTTCCTAGTAGACCAGCAGCTGTTGCACTCCTTGATGCTCTGGCAAAAAAAGGAGATCTAAAGAACCTAGAAGTACTTAAGAACATGCTGGAAGGCATCACAGAATCCATTGGTTTTTCTGCCTCACTGATTCCTAATTCTGTTGCATTGGCTCATACTGTAAAGTAAGTCTTTCTAGTACTAGTGTGTGTAATTCTTCTATGTGGAGTGGTGGAAAATTACTTGCATTACCCATTTCATGATGTTTCCATTCTGACAGTATCCTGGATGTTAAAAATCTGCTGAGGCTGAGCAGTGTCCAGTGCAGTTCTGTTCTGGTATTGCTTCCCCGAACACACTTGAGGTTGAAAATCATGTGATGAAATACAGGGATCACTCTGAAGTGTTGGGCAGAGCAGGAAGTCTTCTCTGGTGGTGTAATTTAGCTTTGATACTTTTGTTCTGACACCTCACGTAGAGTGTGTTCTTGAGGTTTGATCAAATGCCCTGTGAGGTCTGAGTATAAAACTGTAATGTTCTGTTAGTTCAGAGTAGTTTCATCAGGAAGAGCTCTTCTGTCTAACTTGGCAGGGAAACTCTAGCACCGTGCAGTGCATCACAGAAATCAGATCGCTGTGGGCGTGCCAGAGCAGAGAGAGCTGTCTGTTTGGAACAGCAAGATTGCTTGAATTGAAGGAGAAACATGCAGTCCAGTTCCAGTAGTAAGCTCACGATGTTTTCAGATACTGAAAAACAGTCTGTTAAAGGCAGGTCCTGTAAATACTTAGCTCTGAATGGTCCTTGGCACACAGTTGTAGTGCACTAACTTCCACCTAAATTAAACACTCCAAACAGGAGAGATGCTTCAGGACTTGGCTCATTAGCTGCATGTTTTCCTGTATTTCCATGTCACAGATGTGTATCTCTTGCAAGCTGTACCTTGAGAACTGTGAAATCTTTAATACCTGTTCATTTGCCATCAGGCATTTCTGATGAACTGTAAAGCTTTGTTTATAGCTTTCAAAGGTGCTGTGGTTTGGCCTCACCTAAAGCATTCATGGTGCCCCAGTATCTTTTTCAATTATATCCAGTTTTTAGAATGGATTGACAAAAAGATGTTATCGTGTGAACTTTTCAGAGTGCTACAAGTAGAGTTTACACTTTGATGAATACTTCCTACATTACTTAATTATTACTTTGCTATCCTTAAACCCTAAGATAAAAAATACAGACATAGGTACTGACCAAATTCTCTTTTTCATGGGGAAAGTCTGGGTAAATAATTAATTGAATAGCATTAGAAAAAATACTTGAGTTGCGTGCGTTAATTATTTAGATGTCTTCCCTTAATGTTTTGGCTTTTGCCTTGTAGGTTTGCAGGCACGTTTTTCTGAAGCAGATGAACTCTTAATGAGGAAAAAAAGTGCATCAAAGTTACAGTACAGTCAAATTGGGTTGTAACAAATTTTGTTTTATTCAGTCATAAATGGTTTTAATTTTACAGTTTCTGAGTGAAGTTTTAGGTACTCAGCTGCTCCTGGGAAATCTAACCATAATGTAGAAAACCAAACCTTGATTATAATTGGGTTTTTTTGTTTAGAGGTCTTGATTTCAGAAACTAAGCCTGTTCAATCTCTTTTCCTAGCAATGACCTTGATGCTGCTGTGGAATACATTGAGCCTCTGCTTATCTCTGGTGCACAGAGTCCTCCTACTCAAGGTGTCAGAACTATTTCCTATTTGTTAAGAAAGGTCTCTGAGGAAGGATTAGAACCAGCTTTGGAAAAATGTAAGTTAATTGCAATGATATTTAAATATTCTGACTAGACAGAGGTGTAACAAAAGAGCTGTTACACGTAAAACCTGACCAGTCACCATAAAGAAAGCCTATGAAGTTTACAGAAGTGGCTGTTCAATCATAGATGTTCCTTCTGTCCCTGTCATTTTGCAGTTGGTGCAATGGCTGAACGACTGGCCAGTCAGTTTGGAATTTTCAGGCCTGTCACAGATCTTTTCCTTCAGTATGTCAGCGCAGACAGAGTGGATGATGCCAGATCAGTGCTACAGGTAATGACAGAACGAGAGAGGTACAGAAACACTTGGAGCTCTTCAGACCTCACCTGAGAAATTGCCAAAAAGAGGTGGCTTATTCCTACTGGGATGGTTTCAAAGTGCAATATGAGTAGCACAGACTGGAGTATTCTAAACCAGGGGTCCTCAAACCCCGGCCTGCAGGCCGGATACGGCCCCCCAGGGTCTCCAATGCAGCCCGCCGGTATTTACCCACCCCTGCCAGGGGTTGGGGGGCGGAAACCGAGCAGCTGCAGACGACTTAGGCAGCCAGCACCAGAACAAGAGGGGACAGCCTCAAGCTGCGCCAGGGGAAATTTAGGCTTGAGGTGAGGAGAAAGTTCTTCACTGAGAGAGTCATTGGCCACTGGAATGGCCTGCCCAGGGAGGTGGTGGAGTCGCCAACTCTGGAGCTGTTCAAGGCAGGATTGGACGTGGCACTTGGTGCCATGGTCTAGCCTTGAGCTCTGTGGTGACAGGTTGGACTTGATGATCTATGAGGTCTCTTCTGACCTTGGTAATACTGTGATACTGTGATACTGACAGTGGGGGAGAATGGCTAGAATCAGTACTAAATCAGTACTAGAATCAGTACTAAAACATTACTGATTTCTTCCATCACTATTTCGTTCTGGTTATCACCAGAAAGCAGTTTTTTCCTCAGAACACTAGAAGTACCTTTTCTGTTGTCTCACTTTGCCTGGTAGAATGAGGCTTCACACCTTTTTACTTGGGTCTTAAAGAGCTTGTCACACCGTGTGACACATCCAAGACGTTCAGAGGGGCTGAAATGAGAATGTTGTTGTTGCATGTCTGAAATACTGATAGGGTGTTGTAAATCAGTGCTATGTGGAGTTCTGGATGCACAGTGATCTCTTCCTGTGCGTTTTAGTATCAATAAAGCATTTTAGAGCTGCTGAAAGCACTGAGCATTGTAAGGATTTTCAGACTCACCCCTTTGAGGAGCATACACTAAAATATTGTCTCTTTGATTTTGCCGTTGTTTCTAAAGTAAGAGAGGTTTTTGATTTATCTGGTCTGTCTCAAACTTTAAGTTCAGCTTCTCTCTCTCTCAAACACTGTCTCTTGCAGTGAAAGCCTTTTATAAAATAGATTCAAATAAGTGTAGGTGATAATACTTTAGAGAAGACTTGCTTTGGACATTTTAATTTTTATAAAGAAACGAGCAGTTATCTCCCTGACACCTTACTACACGTGTAACTAACCTAGCTCACTCGTGAATGCGTGGCAGTGTAACTGGAGAGGAGCAGTGTGTCTCTTCTCCATTCTTTTGCAGTCCCAAACCTCGTTTTTGGTGGTGTGATGAAGTGTTAGTTCAATTCTTTCTTCTTCTATTTTAAAAAACTTTATGCTACCAGTTTAAAAACAAGGTTTACCAAAATGGTGTGTGACATTAACTTGTTTCCTGTGCTTAGTGCTGCATTTGTGTGGAGTTTAGTGGGATTTTTCAAACTGATGGTTGTTTACCAAATCGATGATATGTGAGTGTGTATTTTGTATGTCTGTAAGTGGAAATATTCACCGTAGTTGTTTTGTTTGTCACTAACCTACATGAATTATTTCTTTTTCTTTAGAAATACGGTGCATTAGTTCAGGAGAAGAGAACTTTAATGAGTTTTATGTCTACAGCAGCATCTAAACCTGGAGAGGTATAATACTTTTTGATGTATGTTGTTGATGACGTAGAACAAAATACTTGTTCATCAGTCTCTGCTGAAATGTTTTGGATCTTCACAGCTGAACAGGTTTACTGGGTTTCTTGGAGACAGTGCTAGATACATTTAAGAGAAGGGTTTGTTCCATAGCATCATGCAAAGGAGAGTGTATTGATATTTTTCTGCTGTTTCAGTTGATGTTGTATCCTACAGACATTTTGCTTTAGGTGTATTACTGCACTGTCCAGCTGATCTGCAAGTACTTCCTTTGTTGGTGACTGTGTGTGAACAGAGATGCCAGTTAAAACCTTCACCTCTCTAATGATAAAATGTGTTTACAGTCAAAGACACCTTTCCTATTACTTACTCAGGTGGTTTAGCCACTTTTCTAGTCTGAGCATCTGTTAGATGTCCTAGCTTTGTGCTCGTTCCCTATAACAACAAATACACAAACAAAGAACCAAAGCAAAATGCTCCACACCAAAACTCCAGGAAAACAACCCCTCTAAAGACCAGCACTGAACCACAGAACCCTAAAACACACGTAAAACCACAACGATTTCTCTTTCTAGAGGAGCAGCATCAGGAGACGGCAAATACACAAAGTAGAAGAAATACTTTTCAAATGAGGGAAAATGCACATTTATGTTTTGTAAAAATTGCCATTAAATACTCAGATTACAAGTTCTGTCGAAGTGGTGATGATGATCATTGATGATGATAAACAGCATTTGCTTACTGTCTGTAGAAGAAATTTTAAAACCTGAATTTTTCTTATTTTGAGAAGGAAATGTTAATACACAAAGGAGTTAATACTGTGTGATAAAGATGTTATTAATTCCCATAAATTTTTTTTAGTGTAAGACCTCAGAATCTTTGCAACAGGAATCAGAGGTTAAGGGAGGGAGGTTTCTAATTTAGGCATATTAATTAGTAATCTGATTAGTTTTAAGCACTGATCATAGCTACCATTGACCTCTAGGTTAGTGAAGGCTGCTGAGTTGCTTTTTTATTTTATTTGGTTGAAATCCTGACATTTTGTCATTAATACATTCATTGCTTCATCAGTTTATTGTGTTTTTTTCATCTTTAGGCTTCTTGAACATGGATTTTAGTCCTCAATTTTGTTTGGTTTATTTTGTGCCTGATTTCTTTTACTATTTTGTGTCTGCATGTGAAATGTTGGGAAGAAAATCAATGCTCTTTATGTCTGTGCCTAGATAAAGAAGATCAAGACGCTTCTAGAACTGATTCCTGAACATCTAGATATGGAAATTGTATACCATTACCTCATCAGATGTTACGGTAATTGACTCTCTTTGGAACAGGGGTTTTTGACTCTCTTTGGAACAGGGTTTTTTTTTTTTATTAAGAGCTCTTAGAAAACAAAGGGAACTAGGATCTGTGCTGTGTAACTATCTTTACAGTTTGAGACACAAAGAGCTGCAGGGTTTGTCTGGGTTGTATGAAGTCTGTTGGGTCTATAAAATCCTATTAGGTCGAAGAAGCAACCAGCTGTCCCATGCATTGAGTCTTTTACAGAAAGAGCTGCCTTAGATTAATGGACACTTCTGCCGTAGAGGCTAAGTTGGGGCTTCATGCAATGAAAAAGAATTCATCCTAACCCATGGAGAGAAGTACTGTAGACATGAGTGGCTTTTTAAATGAATCTGGCTTTTTTTCTCCCCCAAATCATGTAGTTACTCTATTGTTCCTTTTGTGTGTGCATGTTTCAAATTCTTAAGTGATTAGTTCTATTAATAGTGTGCAAGGACCTTACTGTTGCTAAGGTAGATTCATGATACGAGTTTTAGTTTAGCCAAAGTGGATATTCCAGATGCCTTCATTTGAATTCAGCTAAACAGTGAGTAGTCGATGTCAGGATGTCGAGTTGCTTGTTTAAATCTTGACTTGCAACACTTAGGCACAGCCACGGTGACAACACTCAGCTGGAAGTGCCCTTTGCCTTGTGTACTCTGCTACAGTCCTCCAGTTCTAGCACAGGGAGTAGATGCTCCCATGTGGATTAGAAGTGAGAAGGTACAATGACGGAAGCCCTTGTGCCCCAGTCTATCACAGAGGAGATAAACAGGAATTACTGAGTAAAACGCTTCAAACCCAAATCCAAGGTGTGGTTTTAAAGGAATTCCAACCTCACTGTGTTTCATCAAGCAGTAGAAGTTCTCATGGTGTAGTATCTAACTTGCAAAAGTCACTTGAACAAAGGCAATCACTAGCAACACTACTTAGCCCCATAGTTCCACTCAGCCAGGTAACTTTTCAAACAAGTTTTTACACAACAAAAAGCCACCGTGCACAGGCTGGCTGCTCGATGCTGTCATTAGCTCTTTGCTTTTACCTCAGTAAAAATCCATGAGTGAACAAATTCTTTTTGAGTATCTTTTCCACCTGCATCACAATGCAACAATTCCATAGAGATTGCCACTTGCTCTAAGTACCTAAACAAGCTGATAGAGCATATTCAGCCTGTGAAGCCACACTCCATGTGAACAGCTGGTTGCTCTAGTGTCTTTAGAAAATGCAAATTCTAGAGAAGACATTTGGTACTAGCATGAGGAGTTTCAAAAGCTGCTTCCAAGCATCTCACCTGTAAGAGGCACTGATTCCACTCCCTTCTCAGCCACTTTGTGAGGGCTTCTCTTCCATTTTTGTTTTTCCACAGTGGGCGAGTGTGTTGGTTCCATTTGGCTGCTAAAATCAGCAAAATGTGCAGCTGAACTGAAGTGTAGAAGGCTCTGCTTAAGTTGAGTTCTAGCTGAGATCTAGATTATTTTTTCAGTTATACAATTAGTGAGCTTAAAACATCTCTCATTTTGCACCGGGTCCAACCTTGTAGTGTCAACCTTGTAGTAATAATGTCCTGTCAGGCCCATTGTTTTTAATTAGTTAGAAAGGGGAGTGAAAGATAATGAAGTGCTATTACTATAGTTATTTACTCTTGCTAATTATCAAAATTAATGGACAAATAAAATGACAACTGTGTTTAGCAAAGATAGGGTAGAGTGTTGATCGTGGCTGAAGATCGTGTGTCAGACATGCGTGACTGAACAGGTAAAGGGACAGAATCACAGGTATTTACATTTACTCGGGTCCTTGTCCTGACAGACGACCCACTGCCACGAAGGGATTTCAGTCGTTTGATGAGATGCATCATCCTTTGCTTTATAGCTCCTGCAAGAAAAGGAAATATGTGAAATTATGTTTGCGTGGTCCATTAAACACCACATTTAACACCACACGTTAGCTCTATTATCTTTTTGTTTCCCATTTAACAAAGACATCTATCATAAAGAATTGGGAAGGTAGTGGTTTGTATTTGGCTTTCATCAACCCATCACTTAATGAAATTGCTGCAGTAGCCTCCCACATACAAAAAGGATCTCAGGCACTTGCCAGATGGGAGTGGGAAGATTTTTCTTGTGAGAAGGGGCACGAGCTATCCATTTCTTTATAAAGTGTTTTCTTCTTTAAGAACCATTGTTTTTGTAGCCTTAATGGTTGAGAAGGTGGTTTTTCCAAATGTGAACAGGTAAGACCTGAGACAGCTCCCACACAGCAGATGTTTGTATTTTTCCAAGCAACAAAATGAGTTTAACTGGACGTGATGGCTTCCTTGTTGTTTTCAAGGTGCTAGGAATTGCAAGGCTGCTTCTAGGGCCCTGCAGATAACAGTGACACTGTCAGAGGTCACTTCAGTTTCATCCTGATGCTTCTCAAGCAAATCCCTGAGCAAACATGAGTCAGTGTAGGAGTTTCTTCCCTCTTCCACTCCAAGTGATGGAGAAGTGTTATCAGTTACTTACACAGTTGCGGTTTGTCACAGTATTAGTGGTTCAGCAAAAATGTTTTCCTGCTCAGTAGGATGAAATGGGTTTTGGTGTTCTAAACCTTTTGTTTTCTTTGTGCCTTTATGTCATAGTTGTGGTGTCACCAGCACCTGCAACAATAGTCTGCCTTTGCTCCAGGGAACTAAATCCTTTCCGAGAGCTCTCACGTGCTGAACCTGGGTGGCTTTTGTGGTAGGATGTGAAGAATATCCAGAACATTTGGAATACTGTAACTTAAAACTATGTGCTTTGGCAGCAACAGGAATGCATGACATCATGGACTAGGGTGAGAAAAGAAACACTAACCACTGGGGGTTTGGGGGCTTTGTGTGTTTCCCCAGAATTGGATGGGGATGTTGCGTCTGTAAAGACCATGTATGAGAAGGCAAAGGAGCAGAATATTCAGCTGCATGAGCTAACTCTGAAATCTGTAGCCGTATTTCTGAAGAACGCAGGAGAGCCCGTCCCTTTCACCGAACCCCCGGTGAGTGTTTCCTAATTAAGAAACAAATCTGCAGAACTCTTTGGTGTTAATAAAACGAATTGCATGAATAATTATGTAGGGATTAGATCTCTGTAGAGACTCCTCAGAGGAGGTAATGCATGGAGTAACCACTGTGTGTTGTAGGAGCTGTAGTAATCTTACGTTGGATTTGACTGGAGGAAATAAAACCTCTTGGGGCTTACAGTATTTCAACGACCTGATCTTTATCAGACTCTCATCTACAGGTGTTCCTCTGTCAAATGTCCTTGGGGCATTTATCAAAGTGATGGAGCTTCAGAACGCTCAGAGGATGTGTGTTTCACTGACAATTAACGGGGTTCAGTTTCCATTAATTACCCATTTAGTATCCTGGACAAGATGCTGCTTTATTAGAATGGGATTTTAGACCTACAGGAGTTTTTTTTCCTGTTGTGACTTGTTTTCTGCCTTGCCAACATATATACATGCAGCTGTGCAAATGCATCTTGTTTGAGGGTGATGAGTGGCATGACACAAAGTCTGTCAAGACTGTAAATGCTTCTCACATCATTCCTTTGGCTGACAGTCTGCTTGTACCATTTCAGCAAAGCAGACTTGGAAGCAGGTGAATGTGAGCCAGCAGGGTGCCCAGGTGGCCAATGGCATCCTGGCCTGGATTAGAAATCCTGTGTCCAGCAGGAGTAGAGAGGTGATTGTCCTCCTATACTCAGCACTGGTGAGGCGGCACCTTGAGTGCTGTGTCTAGTTTTGGGCACCTCAGTGCAAGGCAGATGTCAAGGTGCTGGAGTGAGTGCAGAGGAGGGCAACAAAGCTGGTGAATGGCCTGGAGAATAAACCTTATGAGAAGAGATTGAGAGAGTTGGGGCTGTTTAGTTTGAGGAAGAGGAGGCTAAGGTGAGACCTCATCGCTCTCTGCAGCTATCTGAAAGGACATTGTAGTCCATTCTCTACCAATGTAGAGACCATTGGTGCCCGTCTCTTCTCACAGGTAATTAGCAGCAGAACCAGAGGGAAGGGCTTCAAGCTCCAACAGGGTAGGTTTAGATTGGACACCAGGAAGAAATTCTTCATGGAGAGAGTGGTCAGGCACTGGAAGGGGCTGCACAGGGTGCTGGTTGAGTCTCCATTCCTGGATGTGTTTGAAAGTCGCTTGTTGAAAGTGATGTTGAGGGATCCGATTTAGGAGTGAACTTGTAGAGTAGGTTGATTGTTGGACTCAATGATATCAAGGTTCTTTTCCAGCCTGAATGATTCTATGATTCTATGACTTCTATTTTCCATCTCTAAGCAGACTTTTTATTGCCATTTTCTAGCCTTTTTTCGTATTGTAAAATAGGTGTTTTTCCATGTCTCTAGGGAGACCTGACTACATACTACTTCTCTATATTTGCTTCATGACAAAATGTACTTTTATTTTCTCATTTTCAAAGAACTGTAGAAAATCTTGGCATTAAATATTTGCTGTAGCCTTTTAACAGCTGTGGAAATTTTTTTCTGCAACTTCATTGTGATTTGTAATCTGAATTTTGATCTTTACTGGGTAAATTTAAAACCTAGAACATCTCACACATGGCTAATGAAAATAGCTATTGTTTAATACAACTGAAATTATTTGTTTTCTTATTCCTGTGTCCAGGTTTTCTCTTTAAAAGCATCTAATTTTTTTACACAGCTGCTGATTTCACTTAAAAAGTATTTTCATTTTTCAAACAAAGTTGGTTCTATCATTGCATTTTTGCAACAGAAGCTTCATTATGCATTTTTTGCAAGGTTTTCCTTTCTCTCTGTAGTATTTCTCTTAATTATACAGACTTCAGTACAGATCTTGTTTTGCATGACAGACAGGAATAGATTTTGCTTTTGTCATCCCATAAGACTGCTCAGATTTAGTAGCTTTTTAGATTAAAATAAACACTGAACTTTTTTATTCCCCTCTATAGGAGACGTTCAAGTTCTACATAGAAAAATGGAGGAAAAAGAGAGAAGAAGTGGAGTCTTTTATGTTTTAGTTGCTGATGAAATTGTCTAAATATTCCATTCAATAAACAAATGAAAAGCATGTTGTTCTGGGTAATTTCTAGTAGAAAACTGTTTAAGCAGCTCTTTGTGTAGCTGTAGCTGCTGGAATCACTCGTTTGTACAACTGCTGTTAAAATTGCTAGTGAAACACCAAACTGCACCTTTCTGGGGTATTTCTGTGTGACCTGCTGTTACCTGAGCTGTGCTTTGTCTCCTGTTGATGCAGCAAATTTATGTGTGTCAAGAAAGTTGCTCCAGGGGTACGTAACCATATCTACTGTCTTGTCCTGTGCTGTGCTTTGCATGGTCAGTGTACTTCAGGGTAAAAGCACGAGGGCCAAATGCATCCTCTTCAGGCTTCATCTGTATCTACACAGAAAATAAACACTTTTCCACTTTCCTTTTTCTTTTAGATTTCTCCTAAATGTTCCTTGTGTTAAGTGTTAATCAGGTGGGTTACAATGAAACACTTCTGCCTTTTACACTAACTTGGGTGTTGTCGTCGTTTTACAGCAACTTCAATTGTTTTTCATAACTGTTAGTCCCGTTAACTTTATGGCTACAAGCAGTGTGAACCTGTGAAAACACCTTTTAACCAAATCCTGTTATTTGCAGGGTAGCAAATTAGTTATTTGCTGAGCAAGCTCGACTTGTATAAATGTGGGAGTGAACCTCCTCTGAAAAAAAGACACTTCCAAGTTAGAAAGGTGAGAGAATATAGAGCAGATATAGAAAAATTGGTGCGACAAACGGAATACGGTGTCTTATCAGTACCTGGAACAGGTCTGAATGAAAGCAGCTCGACTTTGCCTGCTCTTTGGCTGTTTTTGATTAGAGGATTATAGCTGACAGGGGGGACCAACAAAAAAAAACCCAAAAAAAACAACTAAAGGCTTACAAGACGAACAGGGCCATTACCACAAGACATGGTGACTACTAGGACAAGGGCCAGCAGAAAAACAGTGGCCACCCAAACACAGACCGCATCCAGTGATGTGGAAGTTCAGGCAGGTGGTTGCAGTGAGTGCTGGAATCTGGCACTAAATATGGGGGATGGCAGGGACAGCACCTGTGTGAGATGGGAGCAGATCAATGATCTGATGACAGTGGTGGCTGAGCTACGGGAAGAGGTGGAAAGGCTGAGAACTAGAAGAGACTGCGAAAGGGAAAATTACTATTTCCATAGTGTGATCTCTACAAAACCTGATCTAGGGTTGACTCTTGGTGGCTCGGAGGGTCCAAC
>VXBP01003843.1:229562-249141 GCA_013400115.1 Rhinopomastus cyanomelas
CAGCAAGTTTGCTGACAACACCAAGCTGTGTGGTGCAGCAGACATGCTGGAGGGCAGGGATGCCATTCAGAGGGACATGGACAGGCTGGAGAGGTGGACACAAGCCAACCTGGTGGGGTTCAACAAGACTAAGTGTAGGGTCCTGCATCTGGGTGGAGGCAATCCTAAGCACAAGTACAGGCTGGGCAGTGACTGGCTGGAGAGAGGCCCTGAGGAGAGGGACTTGGGGGTGCTTGTGGATGAAAAGCTCAACATGAGCCAGCAGTGTGCACTTGTGGCCAGGAAGCCAAACCTGATCCTGGGCTGCATCAGGAGAAGTATGGCCAGCAGGCAGAGGGAGGTGATTCTCCCCCTCTACTCCGCTCTGGTGAGACCCCACCTGGAGCCCTGCATCCAGTTCTGGAGCCCTTATTCCAAGAAGGATGTGGATGTGCTGGAGCGAGTGCAGAGGAGGGCCATGAGGATGATCAGAGGGCTGGAGCAGCTCTCCTGTGAGGCCAGACTGAGAGAGTTGAGGCTGTTCAGTCTGGAGAAGAGGAGGCTACAAGGTGACCTTATTGTGGCCTTCCAGTATCTGAGAGGGGCCTACAAAAAGGCTGGGGAGGGACTATTTAGGATGGCAGGTAGCAAATGGAGCAAAGCTGGAGATGGGTAGATTTAGAGTGGATGTGAGGAGGACATTCTTCACCATGAGAGTGGTGAGAGCCTGGAATGGGTTGCCCAGGGAGGTGGTGGAGGCCAAATTCTTGGAGGTGTTTAAGGCTGGGCTGGATGAGGCTTTTGCCAGCCTGATCTAGGGCGGGGTGTCCCTGCCCATGGCAGGGGAGTTGGAACTGGATGATCCTGCGGTCCCTTTTAACCCTGACTGACCCTATGACTTGGTCTAGGTGATCCTGCTGTGTCAGGGGGATTGGACTAGATGATCTTTCGAGGTCCCTTCCACTCCCTAATGATTCTATGATCCTTGGTCCCTGGGGCTCTCTTGTTGTACGGACCCCCCAAACCCAAGGGTACTCCACCTCCAGCGACACCCCCCACCAGTCCCTGTGGATCCCCCTCATCAACAGGGACACTCCCTCCATGCTGTATTGATTGCTCCCTATTACCACAACTGCCCCATCCCAAGGATCTCCTCTCCCATGGCCTCCTATAGTTTTCCCCTGCCATCTCTAGGATCTTCTACCTTCCTAGCCCCATGGATCCTTTATGCTCTAATTGACCACTCCTCAGATAATCATACCAGTGGAGATCCCCAACCCTCACTCCTGCAGCACTCCCCTACAAGCACTCTTAACAGGTCCCTAGGCCACTATGGATCCAAAGATCCCACCCCCTTCAAAGATCCCAACCCACTTCCCACCAGCAATCCCTCCAAATCCCCATGGATCTCCCCCTCAGCCTCAAACAGGCCACCCAAAAAGCAATCCCTAAGGATCAACCACCCCAGTGTTCCCCAACATCCACAACAGTGGGGAGAAAATAAAAGTTATCACACTTTGGTTTTTTTCCTAAAGTTTTATTTTTTATAGTAATGACATGAGAACAGAAACATTATTTTTCACTTTATTATACAAAAAAAACCCAAAAACCCAAGAAACTAAAAAATAACAAAAAACCAAAACCCAAAACAAAAAGGAACAGAACCCCAAGCAAACGGGGCCAGCGCAGCTGCGCGGCCCCCACGTCCCGCTCAGCCGTACAAATTCCAAGTCGGGAATTTTTTTTATTTTTTTTTTTTGTCTTTTTTTTAAACCTACAAAACCCCTCTTTAAATATTAGAAAAAAAAAATGCTTTTTTTTTTTTTTTAAACGTAATTGACAAGAACTTCCATCTAAAGGGATCCCAGTATTTCTGTGGCAGTGCCAAAATGCACTCAGGTTCAATTCTCTCGCAGCGCAAACGCCTTTCCCCCCACTTGTCAGCGCTGTAAGAATTTTTCTTTTTTTTTTTTTTTTTTTNAGGGGAAGGGGGGTTGGGGTTTTTTTTTTTGTCTTTTTTGGCTTTTTTTTGTTGGATTTTTTGTACTAAAAACACATCCACTAAAACACAACGGCGCTGGGTACATTCAGCAGGAAAAGGAACAAGGCCTCCCCTTAGGGGATTAGGGGGGATTGGAATTAAAAACTGGGGGGAAAAAGTAAAGGAACATCCCAAATGGAGGTGCTGGCAGAAAGGGTTGGTTTGGAGACAGAGGGATGGACAGATAGAGAACACACATACACCGGCTGGGTTCTTCTGGGGGCCCCGGTCCCAAGAGGTGGGAACGCAGGGGGATTGTCCTTGCAGGGGCACCTGGGTTCACCCCCTCCACCCTGGGGCTGGGGGCAATTTTCCCCAAATGTTGGTTTCTCAGCAAAATTTGAGGCCAGAGACTAAGTAGGGGTGTTGCCTACCCCTCCCTGGCACTGAGGGAGGCCCCCAGTGTGGTTTTAGGGGAAACAAGATCTTTGGGGGTGGGTGGCTAGATTTGGGGTACTGCGAGCAGCAAACGTGGGGGGCGGGGAAGGTGTCACACCAGAAAATCCCCAAACCTGTAGCTTGCCCCACTCTCCTCTCTGTCCCTCTCCAGCCTGAGATTTGGGGGAAGAGAAAGATGGCTAAATTTAAGTACACAAGAAAGAAAAATCCTTCCCAGCTCCTCCTCCACAGCCCAGGGCAGGGGCATAGGTGCCCCCTCATTCCTCTTCCCTGGGGTCCCCCAAATCCTGTCCCCCAGCCCAGCTCCTCTCCCAGCATAGGATGGGATCGAAGGGGACAAAACCTTGTGCTCCCACCACCCTGAGTAAGGGTCTGGGGGAATCTCAAATCACACAAGGCAAAAAACCCTTTCAGGTGGGGGTAAGAATAGGAAGCCATGGAATTGCTGGTGCTCATATCTGCTTAAAAAAGGGGAGGGAGCCCAGACAAATACTGACACCCTAGTGCACCCAACCCCAGTCCCTGCAGCCCCATTCCTCTCCTGGGGAAGGGGACATTGACACCCTCCCCAAAAAAATAAACCCAAATCACACCAATATTTACCCCCAGTGCAGAGGAAAGGGCAAGAGCCCTGGAGGATGGGGTGGAGCTGGGATGCGAAGAGAGCTCGTCTCCTCCAGGAGTTTTGGGTATAGAGAGAGGAAGAGCTTCACCAGAGATGGGGGGGGGAAAACGCAGAGGGAGAATGTGGGACAAATGAAGAGGGGTGGAGGAAAAAAAAAAGATGGATCTTTTCTCATTTTATAAAAAGGAAAAAAACCCAACCAAAAAAGAGAATAAAATAAAATACAACAACACAACAACACGGCGTTCTTGGGCAGCAACCCAGTGGCCATCTCTGTGGTCACACTAAGCAGTCAGGACATAGGATGTGGGGTGGCCCCAGCTGCTCCCCCTCCTCTCATTCACACACACTTGTGCACACACACACACACACAGAGTTGCAATTCCGCCCCCCCAATCATCCATCCATTCCTCCCTCCCTCCCCCCATCCCAGCAATACACTAAGGAGGAGGTCACTGTCCAGCATACTCAAGTGCCAATGTGGAGGTTCCAGGGAATTCCTGGTGCAGCTTCCAGACTGTACAAAGGGTTTGTGGGGTTGTTCAGGCATTTTCTGGGGGCCAGGGGAGAAGTTGCTCCCCATAATATCAGGGAGGTACACAGAGATCAGGTGAGGAAGAGACGCTGTCTTGATGCTCAGTCCTGAGCAACTCAGTTCATGCTCTGCTGTCTGGAGCAGGATGGCAGGGTCTGTGTGGGGCAGGAGGGCTGGTGGGTTTGGTTTTGTGGGGTTTCTAATAAAAAAAGAGCAGGAGGGGGAGCACATTTTGATTTCCTGCAGGGGTTTTTGTTTTCTTTCTACAAAGTCCGGAGCCAGTAGTGAGGGGGTGAGGACGGTGCAACCCCCGAAAGAGGATGAAATCTAAAAAAAAAAAATAAAATAAAAAAAACTGTGTCCCCTTCCTCAGTAAGAGGAAAGTAAAGGGGGGCTTGGAGAGACAGGTCGGGGCTCGCCCCCTCCTCAGCCCAGGGCAAGGAGGGCCCTCAGCTCCCCCTCCCTAGTGTGAGCTCGGTGGGGGTGGTCCCCTCTGGGCCCTGATACCCAGGTTGAGGGATCCTGGCCAGGGTGCGGCTCGCTGGCGTGGAGGGGGAAGCAGGAAGAAGAAGAGGTTGGGGCAGGGCTGGAGCCAAGGTGGGGAGGGGCGGAATTTGTGACTCAAAACAAGAACCCAACTGATGTCACCAAGAGCTTGGCCAGATCAATTGGAGTCGGAGTCCGAGGAGTCCCCGGAGGAGGAGGAGGAACTGCTGCTGCCCTCCGAGTCGTTGTCATCCTCATCCTCATCATCCTCATCCTCATCATCCTCGTCATTCTGCAGAGGGAGGGTAGTAGAGGACAGGGGTGGGTTTGGGGCAAGGCAGGTCATCCCTAGCCATTCTCCATCATCCCCCCTTTGCTGGCTGCTCACTGCTTGCCATTCCCAATGTGCCATTCCACCGTACCAGGGGGAGGGGTGAGGGGGTGGAGGAGAGAGTGAATTGGCAAGGACTCAGCTTGTGGAAGGAGGCAGTACAACATACCAGAGCAGTGCATGGCAGGGGGCCCTGCCCTCACCTCTGCTGCCACCTCCTGCCTTAATTTCCCCTTCTAAAGCTGAGGGAGGAACTGATGTGAGCTGAGAATGGCCAAAACGAGGTTGAAACACCTCATCTGTCTGGGCAGGAGGAGCACAAGGCACAGCCATGGTTTCTGGCTCCCACACCATCCCGTATAGTCACATTTCAGCTGCACTGGCATAAAACTTTGATGGCTTGCTCAGAATTTTCACTGACACAAACGCAGACAAGAACAGACACAGGGTCTCTCCCCTAAGAAAATGCAGAGATCTCGTTCTGCTCACTGATGGGGGATGCTGTGCAAATCCTCCTGTGGCTGCTCCTTGTACTCTCCCTGGAGACAAGGTGGATGGGGAGTGATCCTGTTCCACTTCACCTCTCCACATCCCCTTGCTTCCTGAGAGCTCCTCTGCTATGGTCCTATCTGAGCCCAGGTGCCCACTCAGCCCTAGAGGAGGGTGATGGGGTGGGGGGGCAGGCAAAGCAAGTGGTGTGCAACCAAAGCCAAGCCTGAGATGGTCTTGACACCCTCCCCCCACAGCACAGTCACCACAGCCTCACCTCATCACCATCCTCACTCTCTTCCTCACTGCTAGATTCTGAGGAGTCACCACCTTCCTCTGACGAGTCACCATTGTCATCATCATCATCATCCTCATCATCATCATCTTCTTCCTCCTCTTCCTCATCATCATCATCCTCTGACTCCTGCAAGGCAGAAAGTGTTTGGTTGCAGGCAAGTACCACCAGCACCTACGGCTGCACCACACCTTCTCTGGCCATTAGCCTTTGGGTTTCCCCGTCCACTGAACCAGCATAGGTAGTTCCTACCCCATCTGGGAGCCATTTATGTTAGAAACTGCCCCAAAAAAGTTCACAGAGTGGGTGTAAGGGGGTGTCATAGGCTGCAAGCAGGGGACAAAACCAGATCAAGGTGGGTTTCAAGAATAGTTTTGGGGAGATCTAAGCACAGACATGGAGAGGGTTTATTGTCTCATGAGAAGGGCAGGGCAGCAGAATGCTCAAGGGGCAAGGTATGGACCAGAACAAAAGATGTGGGTGTTCCCAAGATGCCCTCTCCAGGGAGGGCAGTTCTAGGTGTCCCCAGTGCAGAACATGGCCATCATGCACTCACCGACTTAGACTGCATCGTTGGCTTCATCTTGGGGTTGGGACCCCGAATCTTCCCTATGCTCTTGCGTTTCTGCAGGGGGGACACCAAAACAAAGACCATTGAGAACTGCAGGGCTTGAGTTTGGCACCTTTCTAGTGTCCAGCACAGAGAAAATCCCACTGTGAGATGCTCTGGGGATTCTCTCCTGAATTTGGCTCATCTACCACACAGCCTGCGCCCACCCACCCTGCATCTCCTCTGCACAACATCAGCTGGATACTTACATTTGAAGTGTGTTCCTTATAGGCAGCTCGTTCTTGGGGTGAGAGGCTCTGTGGAGACAGGGAAGATGGGCAGGCATGGAGCAGGGAAAGACTCAAGCACAGGATTCCCCCCTCCCTACATACTTATTTTACTTTAAAGGCCCTGTGAGTTACAAAATGCCAAAAAGAAGGACCTGGAGACAATGGTTCCCAGAAGAACGGAGACCGTGTCAAGCATCCCCAAGAACAACCAACCCCAAAGCCCCACCCAGGGCCCGGCACTCACCTTGAGCCAGATGTCAAGATGCACCTTGTACTGTTTCTGCTGCTCCTCTGCTAGCTTTTTGTAATGGTCCTTCTGGCCCTGGGAGATGCGCTGCCAGCGGCTGCCAATCTCCACCATGCGCTCCTTGAGCGGGAGGTGGTTCAGCTCCCCATTCGACAACAGCTCCTGTGAGAATTTCTGATAACCATTCCTGCAAGAGGCGTAGGGCAGGGGAACGCAGAGACCTGATCAGACGGTGTGCACAGACAACTGAAGCTCTGCACACATCCCTCACTAACCACTATCCATCCTCACCACAATGCAGCCCATGTTTCCCCCACCCTAGGCCACCTGGCCCAGCCAAATCTCATTTTTGAGGCCCTCAAAGCTCAGGTACTCACATGGGGGGTTTCTTTGGCTCTCCCTGGAACTTCATTTTCTTGGTGGAATTGGCAGAGCATGGTGGAGCCCGCATCTCACTCAGCTCCCTCTGAGCCAGAGAACAAAGAGGGGTCAGAGAGACAGGGCAGCACTGAGGGCTCGGCAAGAGTCAGGAAGGAGAAGGGACCCACCTCATATCGCTTCTGATCCTCTGCTGCTTTCTTG
The DNA here is from genome assembly GCA_013400115.1 of Rhinopomastus cyanomelas. NCBI lineage: Eukaryota > Metazoa > Chordata > Aves > Bucerotiformes > Rhinopomastidae > Rhinopomastus > Rhinopomastus cyanomelas. Next base: position 236,412 of record VXBP01003843.1, read on the forward strand.
ATCCACATCAGCTTTTCCTTCTTCTCCATGTTGTTCCAAGTGGCCTCCATGGCCTTCAGTGCCTTCACCCTGTCATTCTGCAGCACAAAGCAACACATTAGATGTCCCTGAGATGCCTAAGATGCTGAGTGCTACAGCTAACTCTACCACAGACCACGGGTCACCCACTCTCCACACTGTAACCCATTCTGCTCATGGCTACCCTGTTGCCTCAGGTGTGAGAGCAGGGAAGGAAGGTGTAACAATCCCACTTCCAGCTCCTTTCCCAGCCTCCTCACCTTGAAACGAGCCAGATAGTCTCCAATGACGCTCTGTTGCCAAATCTCCTCAGCCGTTTTGGGAGACTCAGGCAGCTTCCCACGTTCCTCTTTATCTGAGCCATGCTTCTTCTCTGACTGGGCCTTCATTGCTGCCTCCCGTGCTTTGTACTTGGCCTGCATGGGGGCACATGCTGGAATGAAGGGGCTGCACTGCCACCCAGGCACAAGCTACCAGGCACTAAGCAGGATGCTGCAGCTTCCCCCCAGTGCTGTCCCCATGGTAGCACCAGCAGCCCCTCATTACGCATGTCCATGCCACCAGAAAAACCTTTAAACTGAGACTCAAGAACACTCCAAAGCATATGACCCTGGAAGTTTAGACCTCACAGGTTACGAGAGGGAGGAAAGCACAGCGGTGGCACCGATAGCAGCACCTGAGGTATGGTTCAGTGGAGATGTGATGCAACTGTCCCCACTCCTAAAGTGCTCAGAGGGTGAGTAAAGCTTCTCACAGCTGGATGAGTGTAGGTAGCATCCCCCCAACTGCCAGAGATGCCTGAGACAAGGACAGAACAGAGAAGTCAGTACTAACCTTCTTCTTCTCAGAGAGGTCATTCCACATGCGGGCCAGAAGCCGGGTCAGCTCACTCTCTGACAGCTCTGGCCGCTCCTCCTGCAGCTGCTTCCGCTTCTCCTCCGAAAAGATAAACATGGCAGAGATGGGCCGTTTGGGTTTCTCTGAGCTGGCCTGTGGAAGGGATGTGAAGCTGTGGGTGAGGGCAAGCCCACAGAGGGACCTGCTGCACACAGGTAGCCTCCAACCCCAGGAAGAAAAATGGTGCAAGAAAGAACCAAGAAATTATGCCCTCAGAGCACACTGAGATGCCACCAAACCCCATCCCATGTCTGGCATGTGTTGCCCCATCTCTCACCTTGCCAGTCTCTGGCGAGGACTTTTTGGATGCAGGACTTGTTGCCCCTTTCCGATTACTTCCCAGCATCTTCTCCTCACCCAGCACCCGCTGCTGCTCCTCCTCAGGCAGGCTCTGGGCAGCACAGGACATGAGACACTGTTAGATGGCCCAATGCTAACGGAGCTTTGATGCAATGCAAACATAGGGACATTGGGAAGGGGGACTAACACACTCAGCTGTCCTGACCCAAAAGCTATGCCTCAGGCCCCATGAGCCGGGCACGCAGGCTCATGTCACTCCCCCTTGCCAGGCAAAGTCCATCTTTCCCAGCTCTGCTCCAGCCCTGCAGTCTCTTCTGCTTCCTTTCTGCAAAGGCAGGGCAGGCAGGTGCCTGGATTCAGTCACACTCCCGAGTTTTTCAGCCACTGCCCTCAGATGCAGCCAGGGCTTTATCATGTCTGCGCAGGTGCCGAGCACAGCACTGGGACAGTCTCAGTGCAGCTCCCCCTACCTATACCCAGCCAAGGGAAGGAAACCAGAGACTGTGTTGCCTGCTCAGCGGCAGCCACTAGCAGCAACCTCTCCTCCAGCACCAGCCCCCTGCTCAACACAGGCTTCCCCACTCATCCACATCTCCCAGCACCCAACTGGAAGACACTAGCTTAGGCATTATGGCAGCTGCGGACGACGCACAAACATCTCTGCACAGCAGCCATAGATGGGTACAGCAACATTCTAGGGGGAGCAGAACAGGACAACCAACGGTGTGTCTCCATCTAACCCATCTCAGCTCCCTCCCAACACTGAGGGCCCAACGGCCAAGGTACCTTCACATCACTCACCTCCAGAAAGCGGAGGAGCTCAATCTCATAGTCCTTCTTTTTCTGGAGGGAGATGGAGACATGTTAGGTTACACAGAGATCGTCGGTCCCATCCCTGCTTCATATAGTCCCCACTCAGCCTCAGCCCCCTCATCCTCCAACCCAGACATCTACTGCTCCCACACACATGAACTGGGAAGACAGAGGACCAGAAGAGGTAACCAAGGACCTCAGGGGAAACAGAACAGGCACTGAGGAAGTAGGAGCATGACTTGGAAGCTCTCCCATTCTCTTCCTCCCTCTCCACAGCACTTGTGCCCACAGAATTGGAAGGGACCTCTAGAGATCATAAAGTTCAACCTGCACACCAAGGCAGGATTGCCAGAGCGTGTTACACAGGGCTGCATCCAGGCAGGTTTTGAGTATCTCCAGAGCTGGAGACTCCACAGTCATTCTGGGCAGCCTATGCCAGGCCATTCTGACTTACATGTAAGTTTTTCCTAGTATCTAAATGAAACTTTGTGTGCTGCAGCTTGAGCCCACTGCCCCTTGAAACAGTCTGGCATCATCCTCCCTTCACTCTTCAGATATTTAGAAGCATGGCTCAGACTTCTCTTGTCTAAATAGTCCCAGCTCTCTTAACATTTCCTCCTGCCTGTCCACTCACTCACCTGGTCACACTTTTTGTGGTACGCATCCTTTTCTTTCTGGGAGAGCAGCTTCCACTGCTGGCTGCACAGCACCATCCGCTCAGTGCTAGGCACGTCTTTCATGTTTGCCATCAGCTCTGCACAGTACAGGGAGTAGCTATTTCTGCAGCCAGTGGAAAGACCCAATGTTAGAGACAACCTGCTCTGCTCGTACCCACTCTGTAAAGCCCCCTGAACCCAGCCCAAGCCAAGTTGCACCAGGCAGTGAAATTCTGTGCCACAGGTCTTTGGATTTTCGGGATGCTAGGGGTTGGATTAACCCCAACTTGGAACACACAACCTCATCATGAACCTCACTCTGATGTATGTTTAATGTACCTTTAAGAACCACTTTAATATGGTTATCAGCAACCCATTCCCACGTTCCCAGAAACAATCTGGGCTCTCAATGCCAGAGCCCCAGGTTCCTCATTAGCAAAATCCAGCATTCACCCAAGCTGGCCCTAAAGCAACAGCTGAAAGCAGCACACATCCCCTGCACGCCAACAGGAAGGAATAGGACTCACGGAGGTGGCTTTGTGGGTCGTCCATCAAACTTGTCCTTGAGTTGGCGCTCAGCCTTGGTGAGAGTGGAGCGGGTGATGCCCTCCTCGCTGATATTCAGCTCAGGGTGCTTCTGGATGTAGTCCCGCATGATCTCCTGCAATGGATGGTGAATGGTGAGGAGAGGGCTCCAATCCCCGCCTGGCTGGGGGCCAGAGGAGGAGGAAAGAGAAGCTCATCATTGCCCTAATCATCCTCTACCCATGAGTACATCTCCCTTCCCCAAACACCACTGGAGGAGGCAGGGCTCAGACTCACTAGGGACCTGACTGAACTCCCATTGCTGGCTATCAGGTGAGGCTGGCTAGTAGCCAGTGGCTGTGGCTAAGGCAGAGTGGCTCAGAGTGAATGTAGGGACAAGTGTGGAGGGGAACGGGTGAGGCTGCTCCCTACCTCATACTCCTTCCGCTGTTCCAGGGCCTTATGAATCCATTTCAGCCTCTTTTTATCCGAGAGTTGAGACCACTGCTTGCCCAGCGACTCTTTCACCTCCTTCGTGGTGGCCTGAAAACCCAAAGCCAGAGGTGAGGGCAGAGGGGTAAAATCCAAAAAAAAAAGAAGAGGAAAAAAATAAATGGGCAAAAATGGCATGGCCCGCCATCTCGCCCCCGCAGCACCTGGCTTGGGGCCACAGGTTGGCTGTGAGCCGAGCTGGCAGCTGGGGAAGGGGGTGCGTGCAAGTGTGGGGCATGGCCAGAGGTCACTGTGCTGCAAATCTTTTCTGCCCTGACTCAGGTTGTGGTCACTCTCTCGACTACAGGCAAAAAGTGGGGTCTGAAGCCCCAAGACTCATCCAGATGTGCTGAGCCTCTTCTTACCTCCATCCAGACCACTGGGAGCTTCTAGCAGTGTCTTCCATCCCGTCCCACTTCTAAAATGCTTCTCTCATTTTCCCCCTCCTCTCCTCCCAGCAGCGGGGTACAGGACCCCTCCACACTCACACACACTCCCACCCCAGCATACTCACATCTGGACGCACTTTCAAGTAGATCTTCTTCTCGTGGTTGTACCACAGCTGCTGAGGGGTCTTGGGTTTTTCAGGGACATCAGATTTCTTGGCGTTTTGGATGAGATCCGGGTGATCTTCCCTTTACCCAGTGGAGAGGTGGGGAAGGGAGAGCATTACAGAGGGTGCAGGGTGCCAACAGAGCCCACTTCAACTTCCCCGCTACAGGGTAACCATCGCTGCAGGGCTGAGCCTTCACGGGCTCAGAAACTTGGGGGGGGGATCTCCAAAAAGACCAGAAAGGTTTTAGGAGAGATTCCAGTCTGCCTTTACTGGGAGAGCACCAGCTATAAGCATCCCCTTCAATGGACTGGGCTCCATCCCTCCTGCAGTAGCAGCAGGTCATCACAAGAGGGACTTGGTGCTTGTGGACAAAAAGCTCAACGTGAGCCAGCAGTGTGCACTTGTGGCCCGGAAGCCAAACCTGATCCTGGGCCACATCAGGAGAAGTATGGCCAGCAGGCAGAGGGAGATGATTCTCCCCCTCTACTCTGCACTGGTGAGACCACTTGGAGTCCTGCATCCAGTTCTGGAGTCCTTATTGTAAGAAAGATGTGGACATACTGGAGCAAGTGCAGAGGAGGGCCATGAGGATGATCAGAGGGCTGGAGCAGCTCTCCTGTGAGGCCAGACTGAGAGCGTTGGGGCTGTTCAGTCTGGAGAAGAGGAGGCTACAAGGTGACCTTATTATGGCTTTCCAGTATCTGAAAGGGGCTTACAAAAAGGCTGGGGAGGGACTTTTTAGGATGTCAGGTAGCGAATGAAGGAAAGCTGGAGATGGGTAGATTTAGACTGGATGTGAGGAGGAAATTCTTCACCATGAGAGTGGTGAGAGCCTGGAATGGGTTGCCCAGGGAGGTGGTGGAGGCCAAATTCTTGGAGGTGTTTAAGGCCAGACTGGATGAGGCTCTGGCCAGCCTGATCTAGGGTGGGGTGTCCCTGCCCATGGCAGGGAAGTTGGAACTGGATGATCCTGCGGTCCCTTTTAACCCTGACTGACTCTATGACTTGGTCTAGGTGATCCTGCTGTGTCAGGGGGATTGGACTAGATGATCTTTCGAGGTCCCTTCCAATTCCTAATGATTCAATAACAGCAGGATCCAACGTGGATCACAGCAACCACATTCAAAAGGAAGGTCTGGAAGAGAATGTAGTGGATGTTTCAGCTTTAAACAGTGCTAGGAGCAGAGCTCTCATCACAGAATACCATGTTGGAAGAGATCTCAAGGGTCATCTGGCACAACCTTTCTTGGGAATGGCAATCCCCCCTGCAGACCCTAATTCTCACATATGACATTCAGGCACTGTTGAAACTTGTGTTTGACAGTACAGAGAGAAATAAATAACAAGTATAGCACAGGTCCAGGCTGATAAATGGGCTTTAAATAATGCTGGGGATACTACAATCCTTGGGCAGCTGCCATTAACTGACTCTGAATGGGACACACAAAGGCTGCAGGGCATGTTGTGCAGTAAATTGCATTTAGTGACTGTAGAAGCAGAAGATATTCAGCTGATCCTCCATTCTCCCCATAACTAAGTCTCCCAACTGGTGGGCTGTTCTCAGACACTTCTTTGCTTTTTCCAGGACCCTCCTTCCCTTCTGCATTGAGTCACTTCCTCCATGAGACATACACAGGAGGGGAGACTAGGTCTGCCTGGAAGGGCCCAGAGAAACACGGGGTGGGGGCTGCCTGCTCACCTGAATCTTGCCAGGTTCCTCTCAAACTCCTGTTTCTCTCGCTGAAAGTCCTGGATGTATTTCATCTGGGGACATAAAACCACCAGACGGAGAAGGACGTTAGCACCAGGGAACAGGAAGACAGAGACATCCCTGGGGACCCCCGAGGACTGGGCACCCACCACCCCCTAAATGCATTTGAGGGATTTCCAGCCCATCACACTGATCCTACAGTTACTAGATGAGGGTTTCCAGCCTATCCAGAGACACACAGAATTTTCTCCCTCTCCCTGCACTTGAGCAGCACTGAACAAGAAGGCACAGAAGGGACTTTGGTCTCTGCACCTTTCCTGCTAGTGGTGGCAAATCCACCCAGAGAGCTGGGACATCCACAACACCTGTCTGGGTTTTGGCCAAGGCCACCTCCAGAAGTGGAGATGATGGGTAGGTGGGAGTTCTCCCAACAACTCATAGCGCTCAGACCAGAGCCTGCCCCTCCATTCCTCAATCACACATTTAACCCCAGCATTAAATATGGATTCACCCAAGAGCAAAGTCACCATCCAGGTTCATCTAGAAGAGACAGACCAACGGACAGAACCAGCCAGCCTTAACCCCACAGATCCTGGGAACCAGGACAGGAGAAGGAAAGGAAGTAGTACTGGTCCGATGGGACTACACAAACACCCATGTTTCTCCCTTGAAGAGCCAGATTAAACCCCCACCAGGCAGAGGCTGGGCTCTGCTGGTTATACTGGGAGAGCTTGGCAGGCAGAGCCCAGCAGGTAAGAGGCAAACCAGTGAGAAGGGTTTTGCGGATTCCCCCATCCCATACCTTTTTCTTCTCAGGAAGCTCCTTGTATTTCTTGGACAGGATCTTGGTGAGATCCAGGTTGCTCATTTCAGGGTGAAGCTTGGCATATTTGGCTCGCTTCTCCATGAAGAAGCGAAAATATGGAGTCAGTGGCTTCTTGGGAAAGTCGGGGTGTTTCTAGGGAGACAGCAGAGCAGCACGCACTGAGTGCAGAGCCAGTGACACCATGGAGGGCACAGCCAAACCCTGTTGGAGCTCACGTCCCCAGGGAGCTAGGGGAGTACTGTTTCCATCTGGTTCCCTAATAAAGGAACATCCCAGATGAGCTTCACTGGAAAGAAAAGCTCCCTTCCTCAGGAACTATGAAGTTCTGGGGAACTTCTGCTCCCCAGAAGCAGCCTCCTGGCATCTAGAGCTGTTGACACAGATCAGTTAGTGCTGCAAGAGGGGAAACGGAGGCAGAAGGAGGGGACGGGATACACCGCCTAAGGACAGCCAGTGGCAGAGTATCGGCTGCCCTGCGGCCACCCGGCCAAATGCAGCACCCATCCCACCCAGCAAGCCAGAAATAGGACAGTAGCTCCCCAACACCCACCTCAGTGCTAAACTTGGATGCAGACTACCAGCAATACAGCCGGCCATATTAAATGTACCCTAAACTTGGCCTGAGCCCAGAGTCCAAAGCCTCCAGAGCCTTGGGTAGCTGGCTGCAGTGATTAGGCACAGGAGGTGCCTGCAGGGACTCCAATTGGCAAAACCACACAGGTCTGGGGTGCTGCATGGGTTACACGCAGCCACACCAGGTCCCCTTTAAAGATGGACTCCAATTCCTGATTAATACCTTGAGCTTTTTGCCCTTGTAGGGATTCTTCACATGCTCTTCGGCATCCATAATGAGCTCTGTGAGGGTCCGAAACTTCCTCACCTGCAGGTAAGGAAGGGCCACAATGTGAACAGGCTGCACTGGGGAACAGGGAAGATCTCTGTACAGCATGGCATAAGCCCACAGGGCTTTGTAATGCCACGGCCCAAACATCTCATCCCAGAGCTGTCAAGGAGTTTGCAGTCTCAATAGCCAAGGATTTGGTGCATTGAGATGGACCAATCCAAAGAGCCAAGGAAGGTGGCCAGGATGCTTAGTCCCTCTTGTATCTCAAGAAACCCCTTGGAGCCCCACACAGCTGTCAGTTACCTCATTAGAAATCTCCATCCACTTCATCTTGCACATCTCCCCAGAGAAGTCCTTGAAAGCCACTTTCTCCCAATCCAGGTGGGACTCAGTGGTTTTGAACTTGCTCCCGTCGTTGGATGGCAGGTTATTCTTCATGCACTCCAGCAAAGTCAGCATGTCCTCTTGAGACCAGCGGTCTGTGTGGCAAAAGAACAGGCTGAGCAGCAGCAACAACAGGCAGGCAGCTGTCCTGGCAGGACACTGGGACTACAGCTCCCAGTGTGCAGCTCCAGACCACATGCCAGGACATGTAATGTCCACACGCTGCCTCTCAAGATTAAAAGATCAAAGGGAAATCACTGTTTCCACCACCCTCAAGCAACTTTCCACAGGCCGAAACAATCTGGGCAAACCCAGAAAATCTGGTGCAAACCAGAGAGACTCGCTCAGCCTAGCACACCATCAGATAAGGCAACAGCCTGCTGCACAGGAGAATTCGGTCCTTTCCTACACATGGAAGTAAAGCAAGACGGGAGCAACATGCTGTCTGGCCAAGAAGGAAACAGGGAAACCCACTTTCTAAGTGTAAAAGTGTGTCCAGAGCACCAGGAGCTCCCCCAGCACTTTTTTTTCTTCAAGCAGGAGAACCTCGTCATCACCTGGAGACCTAGTTCTATGTTGACCTCTGCCAAGGTCAAAGCTTAGAGGCCACAAAGTTGTGAGGATAGAGACTGCCCAGTACAGATGCCCCCATCTCACAACGTAGAAGTGATGATTCTACCATCTAAACATCCCCCAAGCAGCTGGGAGAAGCACTCCCAGCTCCCATCCGGACAAGCTACCAAGATGGTGGGACGGGCACAAGGCAAAGCCATGGAGCCTGGAGCACCTGGGAAGCCAGGAAGCCAGCAGCCTTGTGCTGGGATAGGCAGCAGATGGGAAATTACAGCACTAAACGCCACATCCAGCACCAACTTTGGGGCCACTTCCTCACCAAGGGAATTCCTGTGCTGTGCTCTCTACTCTGAGCTCCCTGCATCAGCCAGAGAGAGGAGCTCTGGGTGCTCTGTCAAAGACCAGTGGCCCTAGAAAAAAAATCAGCAGGCCCTAGTCGTGGAAAGAGAGATCCTAGAGGCGGGCTGGAGAGGCAGCAGCTCTGGCTGCTTTAGTCCGGAATAGGATCCCAAGCTCAAGGGTGCCCACGGTGTGGGACCAGCTCTCCACGGCATTCCCTTTCCTATGACACTACTGGGCAAATACTGGGGTGTTCAGAGCTGCCAAAGGGACACAGGGCAAGACTGGGAAGGCACAGCCTGGTTGTGGATTTGAGGGGAGCATTTCTCACCTTCTATCCCCCAGGAAAGAAAACAAGTCCCCAGAAACACTCAGCTGCAGCTTGGCCTGTGCTCAAACTCACAAGAACATATCTCTGATTCCACATTGGTCCAGTGAAGCACAACACACCCACTGAACCCCAAATCCAAGTGAGGGATGTTGAAGGACATGTGGGACCTGCACCCAGGGCAGGGAGCACAGCCAGGACCTTTCCCCACACCCCATTTCACCCTCTATACCTGTCAGACTGGAAGTTTAAGCAGGAACAGTTTGGGGTCCATCTGGTTTCTATAGTTAGTTCTATAGTTAGGCACTAATTTGGGGGTGGAAGTTGGAAGGAACTGCTCCCATAAAGCAGGGAGCCTAGTGGCTTGGAATGTCTCCACACTCACCAGAGTGGCAACAAGTGCTGAAATGCCAAGAAAGGGGAAAAGAGATGGAAAAACCCCCATCTGCCAGTGTCATGTGTTGGGGAATCAAGACCTGGGGTGAGGCAGGTACCAAGCCCAAAATTTTCTCTTCCTGTTTTTCCCCATTTGCTTTCCTGCCCCCTCCCATCCCAGCAAGGACCAACAACACAGAATCAGACCAAGGAGCCACTGCCAACTTCACTTACAGAAAGGAGAAAAAACCAAAAGCTGCATGGCCACAGAAATCAAGCAGAGAGGAAGAAGGGGAAGGAAACACACCACCTTCCCAAACCATCACCAGGCCCTGTGCCTCAGTTTCCCCCCTCCAACCATGAATGTCTCAACATGTTTGGCACTGCATGACCTACCCTGTGCCAGCAGCCAACCAGGAACAACCACAGCCTACATGAATATGTAAGAAACTTCAGAAAACTCCCCAAAACCCTCACTGGCACGGAGTGGGGACAAACAGGGACCTCACACTCAGCATGCGCACACACACCCCCTTCCCTCCACCCCTTTCTCCCTTCCTCCGGTGTTTGCCAAAAAACACCGGAATTGCAGAATTCACGTGCCAAGATGAATGGGGTTGTCTGTGCCCTGGGACCGATTTATCCCTGGCTCTCCTGGCATCGGCTGGGCTGAGTCTATATTAGGAAAGCTGCCCTGGTGTAATTAAATCCATCAAAAGAACCGGCAAGGGACACGTGCTCCAGCTGAGTTCGCGCAAGGCAACAACCTGACCGTGGGGGACCCAGGTGGACAGGAAGACAGCAATATGTGGGGTTTGAAGGGCACATGGGGGGTTTTTGGGTGGTGGGGTAGCAAAGCCCCGTTGCCTATACATCTTTTTTTCCTTAGTTTTTCTACCCTTTTTCCAAATAAAAGCTGAAGCTCTGATGTCATCCTAAGCTCTGAAAGCTGGATGCCCAAGGTAATGGGCTTGGCTTTTAATGCAGCCCAGACAGGAGCAGCAAATGCAGCACCTGCTTGTGGCAGTGTTTCCCTCTCAAAAAAAAATAACCCAAACCCCACAAAGAGAACATCCATGACACCAGATGGATTGCCAGGATCAAAAGAGCCAAACCTCACCTTTGGCGGGATACTGGCACTTCCATCCCTTGGATAAAAGGGGCGCCTCAAGGTTTTTTTCTTAGTTTTGGGTGATTTTTTAAACATTGCAGCAACATTCCCATGGACAGAGAGTTAGTGAGGGCTCACCTTGGTTTTTGGGAGCCGTCATTTCCAAGTCTGCAGGGCACTCGGCTTCACCGTTCATCCTCCACCTGCCCACGCCCAGGATGGTCCTGCCGGCTCCCTCACGCTCCCAGAGTTCACTTCCACTTGGTTCTGTGGACAAGCAAGACCCCCTGCTAGCACAAATCCCAAATGCTGTGGTGGCCTCCCCAACCTCTGACAAGGAGCAGGGGAACTTCATCCAGGTGTGTCACCCTCCCCTAAATTCTGAGGTGCCCCCACATCGCCACCACAAAGTTGAGGGCTTAGGGGCAATAGGGGAGAAGGTGAGTGGGTGCATGGGAGATTCCCCGAGATCCTGGAGTGTCCTAAACGGTGGTGTGACACACACACCAGCAGAGGGAGGAGAAACGGGATACATGGGAAAGGAAAAATGCTCAAGAGGATGTCCCCAAGGTGAGATTTGAGTAAGATCCCCATGGATCTGAGGGGCAAAGGGCACAGGGGGTCTCTCTGTGGTGGTGACAGGATCGAGAGACCTGGGGTCAGGAGGAGGTGACCCACCAGGGCCCCAAGGTATCTCCCAAGGGTGTACACATGCCTCCAAAACAGGGGGTCTCAAAGGAAGGGGATGTCATGTATACAGTGAGACCTTTGAGGAGGAGAAGGGGCAGGGCATGGTGGGAGGAGTGAGGGATTCCTCAACTCCACAGTAGCTCTGGGGTGCCCATTTGGAGAGTTTTTGGAAAAGACCCCACACCTTTTGGGGTCAGGGCTCCCCTGAGCAGGGAGGACAAGCTGAGCAGAAATATTTCAACAGGGAAGGATACCAGATCCGAGGGGGAGGATCACCCTGAGGGGGAAACGGGCAAGAAACCTCTTGGGGGGATCCCAGAGCTTGGGGAAGTGGTGAAGCAGGACACTGGGCTGGGGCCAGGGTGTGGATCCTGCCCTGGGGGAACAGAGCCTAAGGGGAGGTCACCTGGGTGAGGGAAAACAGTCTGCAGGCCTGAGGAGAAACAGAGCTGGGGCAAGCCAGGCCCTTGGGAGGTTCCAGGGGGAACCCAGGCTTGCAGGACTAGACCTCAAGAGGAGCTAGGCAGCAGCTGAAGGATCCTGAAAGCAGAATCCAGATCCTGGAGGGATCCAGGAGAGAGCTGTGCTCTGGAGTGGGGCATTTGGGACCATTACAGTGGGGTGCTGGTCACTCCAGAACGGATGGAGAATTACTTCGGGGAGTGATCAGCTCCTGCGAGGGGTAATCAGGGGGATGCACCAAGTCCGGGTGGACGGGGGAGGGGTGCGGGTTGGTGCACGGATTGCTCCAGGGTGGGGGATCAGCCCCCGAGGAATGGAATCGGCGGTCAACGCAAGGATGTTGCGCACCACGCTCTGAGACACTGGCCATCTCGGGGAAGGAAGGGGAGTAGGGGACACGGAGACAGTCCCGGGGGCGGGAAATCGCTGAGGGGTGGGATGAGTTCTCGGGGGTGGGCGACTGCTCCAGGGTGAGATCATCCCTCGCGGCTTAAGACTGGGGATCGCCACGGGTAGGGTGAGCCCTTGGAGGGGTGGAATGAGCCCTCCGAGGGTTGTGTGTCATAGCTCCAGGTTCGAATTATTGCCGGGGGAGGTGGATGGCGGATCGCTCCGGCGTGGGATGCACCCAACCGCTGGGAACTGTGACCCGAGAATCGCGGCCCGGGTGCGGGGACGCTGTGAAGCAGCCGGGGAAGGCGGGCTCGGACAAGGGGAGGGATCCATTGGATCATCGCGGGGCGGGGCGGGGGGCGATCGCGTTGCGCGCGCACAGAGATCCCCGAGGTGAGGCGTGGGAGGGGGGTACGCGGGATCCCCCGGGGCGAAGG
>VXBP01003843.1:252031-270444 GCA_013400115.1 Rhinopomastus cyanomelas
GGCGAATGGCGAAGCCGGGGCGGCTCGGGCACGGGCACGTACCTGCGGGGTTCGACGGTTCGGCAGGACCGGGGGTTCGGCGGCGGCGGCGGGGCCGGGGCGGGGAAGCGAGCGGCGGTTGAACGGCGGCCAGCTCTGCAGCGCTGGCCCCGGGCGGGGACGCGCCGCCGTCCCCGCAGAGACGATCGCGCTTCCCCCCGCCTCCATGGCGCTGCGCTCGGGCTCTTCCAATCAGCCGGGTTCTGGGATCCGCCACCGGGAGCCGCCACCACCATCGGGAGCCTCTTCCCCGANTCTCTTTCTGTCTTAATTTTTTTAAATGCAATTTCTCCAACTCCACCTTTGTTGTGCTGGGCGTCATTCCCCGCAGCCAATCCCGGGCGGGCAGCTGCCTGCAAATTACCGGCCAGCCAGAGCTGCCTGCAAATTACCGGCCACCCCCGCCTGGGACGATCGACCGGAGCGCTGCGGTCTCGAAGCCGCCATGGCCGCCGCCTTCCCGGCTGCCCGTGCGCTACCGCCGAGCTCCGGCCATCGGCGCTCTGGCGGGCGGACAGGCTGCTGCGGGCAGAGCCAACGAACAGCTGCTGCAGGGCAGTGGAGAGCAGGAGGTTGCGAGGACCCTCCTCCAAGAGGTGCAGCGTGAGGCCTGAGAACATGGGGTCAGCTGGCTGCACCGGAACAGCTGAAATCTGGGAGATTTTGACCTATTTACTTGAGAAAAATAACCCCTAAACCTGGGTGAAGTTTGCCCCTTGGCTGATTTGGGGGTTCGGGGGGGAAGCCCAGCTGTGCAAGGGGCTTATTTGGGTGTTATTCCCAAGCAGCATATCACAGCAGCTGTGCCGGCTAGAGACAGGCCCACTACATCCCGTAGTCCTGTCTCTAGCCGGCACAGCTGCTGTGATATGCCAAGCTGTGCCAGCTGGCTTTGGTGCCAAACAGTTAATCCCCCCAGTTAAACTAAAAACACATATGTTTGTATTCATTCTGCATGGGAAGAGCCCTTAGCTGAGCTGGTTCCCCTAAAATTATGGGTGATGTCACTTTTGCAAGAGGGGGAAAAAAAGAAAATTGAACAAAATACTTAGAGACACAGGCCAGACATGTGAAAAATCAACTTCTTTTTTAAAAAAAAAATCCAAAAGCTGTGTGGATGATGGGGCACACAAATACACTGTGACAGGGATTCCCTAGATATATGTCCCAAGTACTGCCCTCGTTGTGCTGAGCCCTCCCAGCAGCTGGCTTCTTACCACAGGAGGTTTTTTAATTGTAGTTGTTGAGTAGATTAAGTTTTTGCTTTTCATAGGACTACAAAATGGTTTGAGTTGGAAAGGACCTCAGAGATCATCTAGTTCCAACCCACTACCATGGGCAGCAACACCTCCCACCAGACCAGATTGCTCAGAACCCCATCCAACCTAGCCTTGAACCTAAACCAAGGGTGGAGCAGCCACAGCCTCACTGGGCAACTTGTTCCAGTGCCTGAGCACTGTGAGGAATCTCTTCCCAGTCTAAATCTGCCTTCCTTTAGCTTGAAACCATAGCCCTTGTTCTATCATGTCCTATCATCCCCCTTGTCCCTTGTTAAAAGTCACTCTAGCTTTCCCATAGCCCCTTGAGGTTCTGAAAAGCTGCAATAAAGTCTCCCTGGAGTCATCTGTTCTGCAGTCTGAACAGCCTCAAATCCCTCAACAGCCTCAAATATCCTTATAGGATAGATACTTCAGCACTCTGATCTCTCTTGTGGCCCTCATCTGGACTCCCTCCGCTAATTCTGTGTCCTTGTATTGGGGATTCCAGAACTGAACACAGTTCTCGGGGTAAGGTCACAAAGGAGCAGAGCAGAGGAAGAGAATCACCCCCTTGACCTGCTGGTAACACTACTTTTTATCCAGCCCAGGATGTAGTTGGGCCTTCTGGACTGAACTGGTGCATTGCTGTCTCATGTTGAGCTTCTCATCTCCTAACATCCCTAAATCCTTCTTTTCAGGACTACTCTCAACCCATTCACCTTCCAGGAAGTATTTGTGTTCTAGACGCAGGAAATATTATTTTTGCAAATAAAGGTGCAGTAAGAACACAACTGCCGCTTTTGAGAGCATGGGAGCTTTTATTTGTTTTTTCATGGCTCATTGTACAAACTCCACCATACATCCCAAGGAGACCCAGGGCTGTGACAGGCACAAAGCACCCTGTGATCCTATGGGCACCCTGCACCCCACCAGCACCCAACTCTCCCCTCTCTGGGTGATGCTGTGACATGACCCAGCTCTGTGCTCCCCCCTCATTAGCAAACAAATTATGCAGCATATATTCTCCCTCCTTGTTTCCCCTTATTTTCCTTCCCTGCCAGGTCCTCACCACAGATCAGCCCCCATTTTGCTGAGTTAAATCCAATACAGATGAGAGCTTGACCTAAATTTCAACCCCCAAATTGGGCTGGACCCAGTGGCAGTGACATCACTGACATCTCCCAGAGAATCAAAAGCTCTTGAGTGGGAAGCAAGGACCAGGCACAGGCAGATACTTTAATCACCAGCTTTCAGAGGCAGGGACGGCAGCATGCAGAGCTCTCGCAATGGCCCCTGGAATGACTGGACAAGCCACCTGAGTCTGGCAAAAGGACATGCAGCAGCCAGATATGCAGGCCTTGGGCTGGAAGACATTGGCCACATATCTCCATCTCCAGATGGCCCTATTTATTTATAGAGTTGGGAGATGGGCAAGTGGTTTCCATAGGGGCAGCAGCTCTGCTGGTTGCTTTCATTAATGAGAATAGCACTAATTGGTGTCAATTGGGAGGGGTGCTCTGTGGCACGTGATACCACCATCCATGAGCAGTCCTGTGGCCCGCTAGGAGTGAGGACAGCAATGGCTCTGTGGCCAACAACAACAGAGCGAGTGGGTGAGGGGGGCCTGAGCGTCCTGGAATGGCCTAGGGAGCGTTCAGTGGTGGCCGCAGTAAGGATCCTGGGATGACCATGGAGAGCATCTGGGGATGACTATCAGAAGCATCCTGAGATGGCTGCAGCCACACCAAGCATCCCAGGATGTCATGGCAAGCACCTTGGTACAGCCACGCTGAACAGGACACTCCAGTGCTAGATACTTCCAAAGACTGCTGCCCACTCTTTAAGGTGGGGACAATTAAATAAAGTATCCCCTCCCAGCAAGTCTCCAACTGTAAAGCAAAGCCCCACTTTCTGTCTGACTTTCATTAATTCCTTTATTAAAGCCTGCTACAGAGGTGGGTGGGGAAGGGAAGAATAAAACTCAATGCTCACAATGCAATTTATTTTGGACACATAATTGATAAAACTAAACCAACCCAAACCCAGACACAGATGCCCACATCCCCCCTACCCCCATGCTGCTTTTGGACTTCCTCCACTCTGATTTATGCAAAAAGGAGCAAATTCACAGATGCAGCAAATGCACCGGGATGCTGGGCCAGTTTGGGAGCAATCACAGCAGAAACAGGGCAAGAGGCAGCGAGCAAGCGAGGGGAAAATCAAGGAAAAACTGCACAGATTTAATTGAAACACTAAAAAAATAAAGATAATTGATACTAAGACTAATTAATCAGTGAATGCTGCCGGACTGGTCCATAGAGTTTAGGCCCTGACCAGGATCCTTTCAAATCAGCCTTTCTGGAAAACTGTAAATTTTTATATAGTTTCTAGTATGTACACACACACACACACACACAGACCCTGCGGCAGGCGGGAGCGCAGTCAGCCTTTAGAAAATAAATTACAAACTCCTGCAGTTGCCAGCATCGATACTGTACAGGTCACTCCTTGCAGCTGCTTTCTCTTTTTTTGGGGTTTTTTTCTATTTTAAGGTGCTCTTCTGTGTGGCCTTTTTGGGGATTTTGGGGTTTTTTTCAGCAAATCTACCTGCAGAAGAACTGGTGTAATTTTTTTGGGGGCTATTTTTAGCATTGCAAATATCTAATCCTCTGGCTGGACTATTTACACCCAACTGTGGGAGATGCTGGGAAGGCAGCCTGGGTGTTCTCGCTGGAGCAAGTGGTGCAGAAAGCAGGGGAAAGGGCTTTCTGATAGGGTGAAGTGTCTGTCCCAGCTGATTCCCATTAGCACTGGAAGTTTGTGTGGGGAAGAGGGGCTGGGTGTGGAGTGGTTCCCTGGAGGAGGCAGTGGGGTTTTGGGGGAATGGATGGAACCCATCCTGCTACATCACCATCCCCGTAGTGTCATCCTGTCACACTCCTGGGGTGGCCTTGGGGACATGATGGCAACATGGGGCATGTTGCCCTTGCCCCTTGAACACGTCGCCCAGCCCAGCCTGCCCCTTCACCAGTGGGTAGCAAAGTGTGGGCAGGATCACACCATCCAAACTATTTTTCAAAAAAGGAGAAAAAAACTAAAACTCCAGTCATGGGGTGCACATGTGGGGATGGAGCTCTGGTCATTTCCCCAAGTTGTCCTTCCTCACCCTGTGGCCCTAGACAACAGCAGTGGAGCGATAAGCAGGTAGGAGGCATGAGGGGCCAGGGGGCTGGGCAGGTGGCAGAAAGCCCTTAGCTGGGCATCTGCACCTCGTCATACACATCCGTGCCCTCCACCTCTTCAAAGGTCACCGCAGCATCATCTGCATCCAGCTGGAGGGATGGGAGAGGGATATTAGATGCAACGGGGATGACAATGGGGGCTTAGTGTTGGAGATGGTAGGGATGGATGGGATAAGGAGCGGGCAGGAATGGGCACAGGATTGAGGACATGAACAGTCATAGAGACTGGGGTGGGCATGGGAACAAAGGCAGAGATAAGGCTAGGGACAAGGAATGAGAATGAGGACAGGGATTGGGACAGGACGAGGATGGAAACAAGAATGGGGTCAGACATGGGGGTGAAGGTAAGGACGAGGATAGGAACAGGCAGGGAAAAGCATCTGATAGAGTCAGGAACACAGATGAGGATGGAAACAAAGGTTGGGACAGAGATAGGGATGGGGACAAGAATAGGGACAGGGATGAGGACAAAATGGGAATGGGAACAGGGGTGGGGTTGAACACAAGGAGAGGGACAGCACTGCAGTTCCTCTCAACCCATGTCAGGGATACATACGCATTTGAGCTCAATGTCTTGGAAGATCTTGGGCAGCAGGAAGCGCCGCAGGGGCACGGTGAGGATGAGGATGAAGGGCAGTGCCAGCGAGGCCGGGGTGGACTTCACCACCCACAGCACCACAAGGACAATGATCTGAGTGAAAGTGAAGAGGTGCATCCGCCAAGTCTTCACCTGTGGGATGAGGAGCCGAGCAGGGTCAGGGTGGTGGGTCCAGCACCCTCACTCTACCAAGGGTGCTGAGTTCTGGGGTAGGGCAGGACCAGTGTCCCAAAGACTCCAGTGTAGAGGGAGACTCCACTGAAGGAGGAGGCTCTTGGGGATCCCCAAGCAATTTCAGGCAGCACCATGGGGTTCTGCAACCCAGGACACCCCCAGCACACTAGGGGGCGTCATCCAGGTGACATAGGACTCACTCACCCGAGTGACGTAGGGCTCCTTGGGGTGGTACTTGGGTGGCATCAGCAGGAGCAGGATGCGGTCAAAGAGCTGGATGCCAAAGAGGGAGGTGACACCCATGTAAAGGAAGATGCCGAAGAGCACAGCCAAAGGGATGTACTTCAGAATGGGCTCCATGAGGATGGAGATACCTGTGGTGGAGAAGAGGTTGGGGAGAGCCTCTGAGGGCACCTAGCCCTTGCTGCTTGGAGTGGGGGTACTCCCAGCTCACCGATTAGCACAGCCACCAACAAGCCACTGATGCGCTGCTCCTTGACCTCCAAGATCTGGGACTTGTCGCCAGGAGCAGAGGTCTTGCTCATGACAGTGAGGGCATTGGCATGGGTGATAGTGCGGACAGTGGTGGCACTGAGCCAGGGCATGCCAAAGAGGGCAGCCAGCCCCCCCATGGCCACAATCAGCAGAAGGTCCAGGTGGAAACCAGTGCCCTTCACCAGCTTCCTCTCGGGCTTGCTGACAATGAGGCTGCCAGGGACAGAGGAAGAGGAGTCAGTGGTGGCAGGTCCCCTTTCATCTCCATCCTGCCACACTCTAGCTCCCACCCCATACCCTTCCCCAGTCCTCACGTGGTGATCTGAGTCTCAAGGAAGATGAGGATGAAGACCAGGATGGCAGGCACCACAGAGGCAAACATCATCCAGATAGGGAAGCTGTTGTCCTTCCCCACAGGGTTGATAAACCAGCCCCGGGCAGAAGAGTTGGTGACCTCCAGCCCTTTGGGGACATTCAGTTTCTGAATGGGAGAAGAGATGGGTGTGTGAAGGAGCAAGAACAAGCACCCAGTTCTGTGTCTGCTTGTTGAGGACATCCATTCCCCAACTAGCCTTCCCCTCCTTGAGCTCACAGACCTGTGTATATGTGTCCTCAATGAAGAAGTCCACCAGAGCCATGATGAAAATGGAGATGGGCACTCCAAAGTCCCCAATCAAGCGCCGGGCCTGTGGGGACACCATGACTATGATTGGAACCAACCACCCACCTGTATCCCCACTGTGCTGAGTAGGTCCCCCCACATCATGTCCCCACCAGCAGCGAGCTCTGTCAAAGACCTCTACAGGAGCATGCAATATGTTTGTCTGGTCTCAACCAGCCCCTTTCAAGAAAACCATCTCCACCAAGCCCCTGTGTTGCCACTGGGCCCACTGGAGTGGGGAGGGACATCACCATGACTCCCCCATCCACACCTTGCCGGGCAAGAAAGCACTGTTCTTGAACTTGCGGAGGAAGAAGGCCATGAAGAAGGTGCCAGCCATGAGGACAAGAGACAGCAGTGCTGTGTTGGGCTGCGGCTTCTTTGGCTCAAATGTGGTGTTTGTGTCGTATTTTCTCTGGAGTGGGTGATCCTTGAAGATCTGGGAAGGAAAGGAGAGAAAGGGTCAGGGAGGATAGGAGTGCCTGAACCCCTCCTGCCGTCCTGGGAGCCCCATGGCACAGTCTCAGTGAGTGAGTGGGTACAGGGTAGGTGCCAAGGTGACCAGCAAGGCTCAAGGTGTTTGTGGCTGTGACACTTCACGGGGGTGCACGGAGGCAGTGCAGTGTGATGAGGGGCCAGAGTGGGATGGGTCATGTGTCCTGTCCTCCAGCACCAGAAACATCACTGTGGGCACCCAGTGCACAGAGTGACACCATGTCATTATTACTGACCAGCCAGGAAGGCCTGAGTCAGGGAATGGGGCAAGAACTCAGGGCTCTCTGGGATATTCCTGTGCAAGTTTGCTGAAGCCCAGGTGGAACAACTCCCTGCTCCCAGATTCCTCTGTCAAGAGAAGCAGGAGCTTCTCTTGAAGCTCTCACCTCAGACGGGAGAGAAAACACTAGGAGATGCTGTCCCTCGCTGCATCCCTTGCCCAGCTCCCATGGTTTCTATGGAAACCCAGGTAATGACCACAATCTACATCTCCACCGTGGGACCCCTGCACCCCTCACCGTGACGAGCTTGGAAAAGGTCTCGTAGATGAAGATGAGGGAGATGAGGAAGGAGAAGATCTCCTGAGTGTAGCGGGACAGGTAGCGCACCAGGAAACTGCCCTCGAAGGCCACCACCAGCAGCACCAGTAGGATCATCCAGAAGCCAATCCAGACCCGGCCCACGATGTACTCCAAGCCACTGCTTTCACAGAACTGGGGAGCCAGAGGACAGCCTTGTCAGCCCTCTGCAGCCTCCAGCATAGGCACTCAGGAGGGCTGGATCTTGGGGCTTCATGGTGGCACTACATCTCATGTCTAGAAACTGGGTGGTGCTGGGACGGGGTCGTGATCTCTTGGTGTGGTGGGACCCCATGTCAGATCACCCATGCAGCAGCACTCCAGCATCTGCCTTGCATCACCTGCATGGTATCACCCATATAGTGTCAGTTATCTGACATTAACCACACAGCATCATATACCTGTGCCATCACCCAGATGGCTCTACCAACGTGATTCACCCATGTGCCATCATCCACATGGCATCATCCAAGTGTCATCACCATCATGACACCCCATAACAGCAGCACTGCGTGCCTCTGCCAGGACTGATGGGGCCATCATGAGCCCGCTGTGGGACAGCTGATGGGAAAGGGATCACTCAGAGGCACAGGGTGGCACCCACCGAGAAGAAGGCTTCCTCGAAGACCAAAAGGGGCCCTGAGAAGCCAACAACAAGGAGGGGCTGGGCACTGAGGAGGCTGAAGAGGACACACTGGACACAGGTGGAGATGAGCAGCTCCGACACCCCCATCATGCCCTTGGTCTTCTCACCTGGCAGGGAGCAGAGTCAGTGGCTGCTGAAGGGGATGACACAGCCATGTGAACCCTCATCACACACTCCTCAGCACCAGGATTAGGGGTGCAATAACCCCTCCCCCAGGAGCGTCCCCAGGGGATGGTGCTACAGGAGGTGGCATTCTGTTCCCCCAGTCTCCAGCCCCATAACCAACTGGGTGATGTCCCCACTCCATGGCATGACCCCAGTTTGTTCCCCTCATTACCCAGCAAGCCTCCAAAGGTGACAGCTGGTGACAGCGCTGCAAAGTAGATGAAGATGACAGCAGCCAGGCACTGGGGGCTGAGGGCGTCTTTGATGTCACTGAGGTATTTGGGGTACCGGCGGCAGATGTCCCTCACCAGCCCCCCAAAAGGTCGCCCTGTCCTGCGCAGGGGGTCATCATCCTCTTGTGCTGGCTTATCAAGCCCTGGGGACACAAGAAGTGATCATGGGGAGGCCCCATATGCAAGGTGGCAGCTCAGGAGCCACAGGGACATGGGATCCCAAGGGGACCAGGGTGGTCCCCACTGTACCCAGCTCTTTTAGGAAGTCCTCTCCCGGCACCGTCTTGGGGGGCTGGTAGCGGCAGCGGAGCAGCTCATGCTGCAGTGGCACCAGGCTGCGGAGGAGCTGCTCATTGGGCGTTTCAGTGGGTGGCAGGACAATGCTGGCCTCCAGGAAGTCCTCCACACTCCTCAGCAAGTCCTGGCGGCCCTCAGCCAGGTAAGCATCACGGCGAAAGACCTGCAGGGTAGCCCAGGAACAGGGGTTCAGGTATCTTCAACACCTTTAGGTGCTGCTGAGCACTTCTCTAGCCTCTGAGCATCTCTGCAGTAATGTGACATTGTGGGGACTTGTATATATGGGGACATGAGGAAGAGCTTGGGAACACAGGGGCTTGGGGACAAGCATCATGGAACTACAGAAGCATGGGAATGCAGGGACACAGAAATGTGGGGACAGGGATGCATGTAGAGATGGGGGCAGGAGTGCACGGGGATGTGGAGACTGAGACTGATGAGAGCACAGGTGTGTGGGGACAAGAGGACACAATGGCATGGGGCCACAGGGAGGGATGTGGCACAGGTGAATGAGCCCTATGACAGGGTTCAGCCCCAGGGGCCCTAGGGCTGAGGACTTTGGGGCACTCTGAGAAGCTATCGCCCTGCATGACAGTGCTGGTGACAATGGCAGTGGCGGTGGCAGTGGGGGTCACATGGCAGGCCAACTGTACCCTCTCAGACATCATGGTGGCCACAGCACGGCCAATCTCGTGGTAGCTGACATTGGGGATGTCAGGGCCCAGGACCACGAAGAGGAAGCGGACAGGCAGAGACACGTCGAGAACAGCGTCCAGTGTCACTGAATCCTTCAGGCGCACAAAGGCCAGTGTTGGCAGCTCCAAGAAGGCTGCACAGCCTGCAGGGAGGATGGGATAGGAGCAGGGTCATGGAGGGCAAGCCATGGGGTCATGGGGTCATGAGGACTCAGGAGCGTGAAGTCATGGGGACGTCAGGATACAGAGACAAAGGCGTGGGACCATTAGAGGACAAGAGGAACTGGATAGGGGCACAAAAACATGAGGACACGGGCACAGGGTCATGGGGACACAGGGATTGATGGGCAGGGGAGTACAGAGATTTCAGGACATGGGGACATAGGCACAGGAGACAGAGACATGAGGACATGGGGGCACAGGGGAGTGGAGGGATGGTACGTGAGGACAAGGGACATAAGAGAGCAGCACTGAGCAGCCGCGCGATGGTGAGGGCTGAGCTGAAAACAGGGAAAGTCAAAAGAGACACAAGAAACGCAGCAAGTGAGTGAGTAGGCAGCAATGAGCAGAGGCCAAAGTTCCTCCTGTGTTCTCCAACAACCATCAACAACCTACAACAACCATCCTGACCCTTCACCCACTGCTTTGATCCCATACCGACTGCCCTGACCACGTATCCACCCCCCTGACCCCTACTGGCCACTCACCCACAAGGACCAGTGTAGCCTCAGCATCCTCGGGGACCTTCTCAGGGAGCTGGGGTCTAGTGGGCCCCTGTTGCAAGCAGACAAATGGCAGGAATCAGACAGTGTCCTTGTCTCCTATGTTGCACTGTGTCCTTTGCGTGTCCCCTGATATCCCAAGCATGTCCCCCACCATCTCCACTGTGTGACCCCACCATCATCTTCATGCACCCAGCCATCCCATATGTGTCCCCCACCAATCACTGCACGTCCCGTCATCTCTTCGGTGTCCTACTCTGTCCCCTGCATAGAATCATTGCATTGCAAAATGGTTTAGGTTGGAAAAGGCCATTAAAGATCATTGAGTCCAATAATGAACCCAACTGTAGTCTGACTCCCTCTGTCCCCTAAAAGTTTGGCATATTTGCTGCCACCCCTGCACACATCCCCTGCAGATCTCTCACTGCCCCCTATCATCCTCCAGCCTCACTTGCCTGCTCGCCCCCTGCCAGCCTACTCATCTCCAGGGGCTGCTGCTCTCGTAGCAGTGGCTGCTCCACATCTGCCTGGCCAGTGCCTGAGCGCTGTAGCAGTGCTGGCTGCAGGGTCTCCACTGATTCAGTTTCATCAGGGTGTCTAGAGCAGCAGGGAGGGTCTAATGTTAGGTCAGCATCAGTGACACACATCCCCCTCCCCGAATCTCATAAGACAGACCCAGTCCCAGAGGTGCAAAGGAACCCCCAGTCTGGTCTGGGAGGCAAAGCCAAAACACAGAAGAGCTTTGCCACCCTCTGTCAGGCTCCAGGGGCACTTGCTGGGACCAGATCCAGCCCAGACACTCCACCAAGGGACCATCAGTTCCAGCCATACTTGTGCTGCAGTAGCAGCGTCCTCAGGATGTTGTCCCGGTCCTGTGGTTTGATCTGCCCCTCGTAGATCATCTGGTCAATGAGGATATGGGCAATGGCTGCCATTGAGGTGGCCGCCACATCAAGGAGCACAGTACCTACAGGGACAGAAGTGTCACTGGCCAAGCAACATGGGGTTCCCACTGCTACCTTGACCCTGGCTAGTGTCCCCACCTTTGGCCAAAGCCCGTCGGATCTCCAGGAGGCTGCGGTAGGTCAGGAAGGAGAGATGGGGCTGTCCCCAGTGTCCGGCTTCTTTGAAGTCCTCCTCCAGCTTGAGCCAGTGGCTGGCCTCCATCCAGCACAGCTCTTTTGCGCTGTCCATGACCAGCTCGTGCAGTTCCACGTAGCCCTGCAGCCAGTACCAGGGCACATAAGTGTTCCCCTGACTTCTCTGTGGACCTCCAGAACCCATGCCAGCATCTCCCTGTGCCCTGGTGTCCCCAGGGCTTGGTGTGAGGCTAGTCCCTGTGTGGCCACAGTGTACCTTTTCTGGGGAATTGGGAGGGAATGGATGTCTCTGGGACAACACTCACCTCATGGATGTCCCGCCGGGACACAAGCCTCCTGCTCCCTGCTGCTTCCAGGTCCACATCAGTCACCGACGCAGCTGCAAGAGGAACCACCAACACGTGAGCTGGTCCCAGCCTCAGCCAAGGCCCCCCGGGGTCTCTTGGAGGCATTTCCTCCTGTCACAGACCCAGCTGTGGTGGCCTGGATGTGTCCCCGTCTCCATTATCCCCATCCCAGACCCAGCTGGGTCTTGCTGGAGGTGTCCCCCACCCATTACCCCAGCCCAGACGAGGTTTGCTGGATACGTCCCCACCTCTGTAACCCACATCCTTAACCCCAATTAGGGTTGGCTGGATGCGTCCCTTCATCACCTCCTACCCCACCAGTGACCATCTCCAACCCGCAAATCCCTGCAGCCCGGCTCTCCAGTGGACATCACTGAGGCTGGGGTGAGTGAAGTCAGGACTCATGGGCCACACACTGCCTCATCATCCTGTCTCCAGCACACCTCTGTCCCCAGCACCCAGCCACGGCTGCTCCTTGGACTGTGACAGGGACAGCACATCCCTGTGAATCAACCAGCCAGACCCCAGGAGCCTGCAGTGTCTCTGTCCTCTGTCTACCTGCGGTCCTCACTGCGTTCCCCCTGTCCCTGCAGGCTCTGACCCTATAAAGCAGGGGCTGAGCCCCACACCCCAGAACCGCCCTGTGTGCACCGTAAACCCCCAAGCACTTTGCCTTTGCTGACAGTAAACACCAGTGCGGCTCCCGCCAGCCCGTGGCCATCTCAGTGCCAGGGACGGGCTCACGCATTTCCCTCAGTCCCTACTGGGGACCAGCATGGTCCCCTTGCTGCCCCCAGCTGGGTCACCTGTTGGGATGATGTCACAAGATCTACATCCTGCTCTTCCTGATGAAGGAGGACCAAGCATATGTGGAATGGGGCACCTCCCTGCCACAATGTGTTGGCCATGTGGCACGAGGAACAAACCCATCCTAGTCCCGTCCCGCTGCCACCTAGCTGCCCAGCACCAGCCAGTGTTCAGCCCCAAGTGGTTCTTGTCCTCACCCCAAACAAAGACTTTATTTACCCTCAATCAGTGGGCAATTGTGAGCAAGTGGCAGCAGTCACCCTGCAGCATGCCCTGCCGCCCAGGTGACAGTCACCCTGCAGCGACTGGGGATGTGGGACAGCAAAACTGGAGCGGGCAGTGCGGCAGAGGGCTGGGGTTTGGGTAGGGAGATGCCAGGGCTGAGGTACATCCCCTGGTGCCCCCCACAGTCACTCACACTGCCCTCCACCACGGTGGCTCGCCTGTCCCGGGGGGGCCCCAGCTGTGCGCCTCCTCCCATCCAGGTCATAGCATCCCCGGCGGCTGGGCAAATACTGCCTGCAAAACACACACCGCCGGGACTGTGGGTCAGCGCAGGCTACCCAGGGTGCTGGCAGCTTTTTCTCCTTGCTGATACCAGTCAGGCAGGTGGGGCCACAAGGTCCAGCCCCATCCCTGATCTGGGGGACTCACCGCAGGGGCGTCAGCTCCTCGGCTCTGGCCCTCCACGCGTGCAAGGGGGACCTGGTGCCTGCACAGAACAGGCGGCAGCTTTACCCCCCAACCTGCATCACCCCAAATGATGGTGATGCAGGAGCTGGCATGGCCCAAGCAGCCCCTTGGGGTGGCAGCTCTAAATTTAAGGATCTTCAGGGACACTGACCACCCCAGACTCACCTCCCTCCCCAGGGGCTCTCTTGGGTGACCCCAAGCTCAGTCCCATCATGGGAACCCACAGCCCTCACAATGGAGGAGGTACTTTACTGCCCCCAGGGTTTTGGCAAAGGGTGCCACTGCTTACGGGCAATGCAATCCCAGGGGATGCATGTCCCTTCCTGACCCCTCCAGGCACTGAGCAAGCACAACACTGGCACCCATGCAACATGTCTGCACAACATGCAGTGCTGGTGCCCATGCTACACTGGCATCCATGCAACAGATCATCTGTGCCATGCTGGTACCCAGGCATAGTGGGCACTCATAAAGCTCTGGTGCTCATGCAGCATGTCAACTTGAACCGTTGGTGCCCCCGCAATGCTGACACCCCAGTGCCAGTTCCTGCGCAACAGTAGTGCCCAAGCTGTGCCATCAGCCATGCAACACCGCTACCCATGCGATCTCATCGCCCATGGAATGCCACCACCTCTGCAGTCACATGCATGACACGTGTCACATGCATGACACCAGTGCCTGTGCACAAATGCCCAGTGTCCCCCAGCACCACTCACTGCTCATCTCCCCCAGTGATAGGTGGGAGCCCTTGATGCTGGGGTCCTCGTAGCCCTCAAAGTCCAGGCTTCTCTTCATCCTCTCTTCGTAGGCCTCCTGTGGGACAGAGAGAAGGGGCTCAGCAGGGACCAGCATCCCCAGCACCTCGCTGGGGTTGTGCCAGGGTTGGGAACCAGTTGGGGTACAGCAGCAGAGCCAGGGCTTGGGGCCGGGTGTCCCTACCTGGCTGGGCCCCTCCATGGCCCTTGCCTTGCCAGGTCCCCGCAATCAGCCCGGCGACACCATAACCCGGCGCTCTGCAGCGTCGAGGTGGGCGCGGGGGGAAAGGGAGAGAAAACACATTAGGAGAGGCTGGAGCAGCGCTCAGTGCCACCCAGGACATAGGTTTTGTCCCCTGGAATGGGGCTGGGGCTGGACACTGTGACCTCCACTTGTGTAATTCATTCCTCATGGGCTTGGAGGTCATGAGACCAGGGCTCCCCAGGGAAGTGGTGCCCTGTCCTGCTGCCAACCCAGAGAGGAATGAACGTCAAGTGACAGGCAGCACAGAAGCTTCCCACCAGGCATGTGGCATCCCAGCCCAACCCTGGCCACGCACATTGGCTGGTTCTGCCCTGCCCTCTGCCCAAGGTTCAGGTCATCTTTTGACCCACGCCCAGGGTTCAGATCCTGTAGAAATAC
This sequence comes from Rhinopomastus cyanomelas, assembly GCA_013400115.1. NCBI lineage: Eukaryota > Metazoa > Chordata > Aves > Bucerotiformes > Rhinopomastidae > Rhinopomastus > Rhinopomastus cyanomelas. The sequence goes on from VXBP01003843.1 coordinate 266,676, forward strand.
ATACACATGGCTCAGGTTCTACACAACCACTTGTGTTGGGGTGGGTGGGGGGAGTCCCATATAGACCCAAGCACAGAGACTGGGATACCACACTGCAGTGCCCAGGACCTCAAGCCCTCTCAGCCAGTGTCAGAGCACCGGGGTGAGGAAGGTGACACCAAGACAAAGCCTGGATCCTGGAGAAATCCCCAAGCACTACGGCACAAACACCACAGGGTGCCCATGCTGCACCCTTAAACCTCTCCACCCTGCACCCAAAGCCTCTGAACCCCTTTGGTTAGTGCCTGGAAGGAGGAGAAGGTGCAGCCTGTGCCTGCATCTCTCCTCCGCACCCCTCAGTGCTTCCTCTGCTCTGTCCGTCCCCACCGCGCAGCTGCCCCGGGGCCGTGACGAGGGTCAACCGCCAGGGGGCGCCCTGTCGCTGCACTCGCCCTTCTCCCCCCCAGGGCAGCCTCGAGAGGGTCCTGGCGTGTTCGCCCTGCAAAATACTCCCTGTGACCCTCCACCGGCCCCCGAGCCCAGAGCGTCCGGGGGGAAAGGTGCTGCGCCAGGACCCTGAGTCCTTCCCTGCCTCAGCCTCCCCCCTTCATCATGGGGAAACCCCCAGGTTGGGGGGACCGAGGACCCCACTGCCCCTCGACTCCTGGACCAGGGACCCCACACACACAAGGGTGGGTGGTCATGGCCCAGCAGCAGGGGAGCTGCAAGGTCAAGGTATATAAGGGGCTTTGAGGAGGGGGACAAGCCCCTCCAGATCTCACCGGCCTGATGCAGGAGCTCACTCCCAGCCAGGGGCTACAGGAACCAGGGGGTGTGGGGTGTCCCAAAGACCCCTCTGCAAGCCCCGAAGGTGTGTGGGAGCCACGGCGGGACTGCTGGAGCCAGGACTGGCTCTGGAGCGGCCTCCTCCTTCCTGCCCCGCCTGCCCCCCCCGGTCTGGGGCCCCCCCAGTCACCCCTAGTCCCACCGGCCATTCTTGCATCATCCCAGTACTCCGGGCTGCACCCCGCTGATAACACCAAGATCAGGGGGCCCCCACCCCGTTGCCCCCCACCTTGTCACGGGACATCCTGCACCCATGTCACCCTCACCCACTGAGTCCATCCCTGGGTCACTCTGCATTGTAGGGAACCTATACAGCCTCTCATTCCCACACCAGACACCTGTGCTCCCAGTACAGAGCCCATTCTCCTATACAGTATCCTGTGGGCACCAGACAGAACCCATACATCCCACAGCATAAGCACAACATAAAGCACATAAGTCCTACGTCATGGACACCATGTAGAGCCCATAAGTCACAAATCATGGACGTGGTATGGTGTTCACACACCCCATGGGCACAGTAAAGAGCCCAAATCCTACACCAGAGCCAGTGTGCTCAGTATAGAGCCTGATGTGTCTCAAGACTGGCCTCACACCTCCTGCACCACAATTCCAGCATGGCCCAGTATAGAGTTCACACATCCCAGAGTACATAGTGCATCTGCTCAGCTTGGCGTCCATACCTCCACACAGTTTGGTATAAAGGCCGTATCTCCCACCCCATCCACACCTCCATGCTCCACCATCCATACAGCATGGTTTGGTCCAAGACCTCCCTCCTACAGCAGGGACTTAGTATGGAGTCCCTGCCGTATGTGGCATCCACACCACCCATGCCATCCACACCACCCATGCCATCCACACAGTGTGGCTGGTGTCCCTCTTGCAGCAGGTACCACCATGGCTCAGTATGTAGCCCACACAACACATGCCATGCATATGGTGCAGGTGGGACCTCCTGCAGTAACTACTAGCCCAGTTCAGCATGGAGCCTATAGACCGCACACCATCCATGCACCAGGCTCAACTCCCTGCTGCAGGAATCCCTGACACCTCCAGCATCTCCCACCCCAGCACATCTCACTGACAATCCCACACACCCCATCCCACACCAGGGGCACCTGAGGGTACTGCCCCAGCCCTGCCTGGTTCTGCCGTCTCCCCAGACCATCCCACCCTTCCCACTCCCAGCACCCAGGGACACCCCAAGGTGTTACAAGCACCCATGACCCCACACCTACCCCTGGGGTGGGCTCCACGACACCCCTTCCCTTGCCACCAGGCCCTGCCCGGGTTCTGCCTGCTGCTGCCCGTGAGGAAAGAGCCGCGCAGCACGGGGGAACGTGCCCAAATGCCCTGAGTCACGCTCATCTCTCTAATCTCCCCCAACCTTGGACTCACCCAGCTCCCCCCACATCCCAGGGCCCCCCATAAACAAGGTTATCAAGGAGCAACATCTTGAGGAGTCAGGGCTGGGCCCTGCCCTCCACCCACCCATGCCCCAGCCACTTGCTGGCCCTGGCTTCCACAGGCTACACTCTCAGTGTCCCCCTCTATCTTGTTTACAGCTTTGGGTTTCCCTGCAGGGAATCCCCGGGATCCCTCTGGTTGTCCACCCTTTCACCAGGGTTGGGGTTTTCTGGTTTTTTTTTTTAAAGGGGCTTCTTGGGGAGGTTCCAGCAGGTAAGGAGGAGCAAAGTGCTGGCGTGGGAAGAGGCGGTGTTGTTGGGTGTCTGTCCTCTGGGATCACAGGGGAGCCCTGCTGAGAGATCAGGCAAGGTTACTTTGGGGCAGGGCTAGTGGAGGATGTGCACACGTGTGCGAGTACACGCATGAGAGTACGTGTGTGTGAGTACATGCACTTGTGTGTGCTCAGGCGTGCGCACATGTATTAGCACGTGTGGGTGTGAATACACATAGATGTGCGTGGGTCTCTGTCTTTGCAGTCTCTCTGATGAGCTCCCAGCCCCAAATCTCAGGGTGCAGGTAAAGCACTGAGGTGGGAACCTCTTACACACGTATGAGATGCACACACACGCATAGACACACACACACCAGCACAGCAATGCTCAGGGACCTGCAGGGATGTGCCCTATTGCTTGTGTCCTAGCTGGTGGGGTGAGGATGGTGCTGTCCCCCCATCTTCGGGGATCACCCAGCTTGGGGCCCATGGGCTGCTGGCAGGTTCCACGAGGTTGGGGACACAGTGGCACCCCCAGCAGGGCCAGGAGCTGTGACAGCTGAGGGCTGGATGCTCTGATAACATCCCTCCATGTTATCTGGGTGCTGGTGAGAGGTCCCCAGCGGCCCTGGGATTTTGGGGGTCCTTCCCTCACCCCATGGGTTGCTCCACTGTCCCCCAATGGGATGCTGAGTCTTTGCAGGTTCAGAGGAGATAGTGTGGCACCCTAGGGGGCACAGGGAGGGGTTGTGTATCTCCACAGGTCGTGGGAGTGTTTGCTCTCTGCTCAGGGTGACTGATTTGTCTGGGTGCTGTGGAGGGGGGTGTGGCTGCTCCCCAATCCCCCCCCCGCTCCCTCATCCCCCCAGTTTCACATCAATGGGGAAATTGAGGCACGGTAGGGTAGGGTGCTTCTCCCCCACCCCAGGGGCTCACATACCACCTCCCGCCTTTTTGGGGGTATTCCACACACTCCAGAGACCCCCGTGGACAGCCCTCTAGGGAAGACAGCAGCATGCTCAGCCTGGAACCCCTAGTTACCCCTGGAGCTGCCCGGGGTCCGGCTGGAACCTTTGTCCACCCACCCCTCTCTCCCCACAGGGATCCCCACTGGTGGCACGTCCTGGCAAGGGGCTGGGCCAAGGAGGAGAGACACCCTTCAACCCCCCCCCAGCTTCATTCGCATCTTTTTTCCCCCAGGGACGAGAGATTTTGGGGGGGAGAGGGGGGAGAGAGAGCACCAGGCGCAGCATCACATCCCTA
>VXBP01003843.1:270667-288159 GCA_013400115.1 Rhinopomastus cyanomelas
ACCTGGGGATGCCGGGGGTGGGCTGGGGATGACGAGGATGGAGGGTAGAAGGGTGCGGGGGGGTGCGGCAGGGGTTGGGGGTAGTAGGGGCAGGTTGGGGGGAACCAGGGACCCCCCCCTGCGGGCTGGGGGCCCAGGAAGCTACGTCAGGGCCCTCTCGCCGCGGAGGTGATGGAGGATGCGGGATGGAGGATGCGGGTTGCCATGGAAACGTCCGACTGGACAGGGGTTAGGAGGGCAGGGATGGAGTGGGGACTGTGGGAGGAGCTGGGGGTCCCTGCCTGTCCCGAAGCCTGCTCTGGCTCCCGGCCCTGGGGCTGCTGGTGGCAGGGGGGACATAAGAGGCATCAGGGCTTGGGGGCACTGTGCCAGGGACACCCGGGTCCTGCCAGGGAAAACCAGGTCCTGCATGGCTTCACACCAATGCATGGGGGACTTCCAAATCCCGCTGTCATGACATGGGGACCTCATGTATCTCTTTGCTGCGACACAGCACATCTCCAGATCCTGATGTCATGACATGGGGACCCCTTGATCTCACCATGGCACAGGACACCTCCAGACTCCACTGTCAAGACATGGGAGCTCTCTTGGCCTCATAGTAACATAGGGCACCTCTAAACCTCTTAACTGAGCTGAGGACATGTCCAGACTTCACTGCTGGCACCTCCAGACCCCCTGTCATGAGAAGGCACTCCCTACCTGTCATCACATGGGTCCCCAGCCTCACTTTTCCCATGTATGGCCATGACCCACAAACAGCGTGATTCCTTCACCACAAGACCTGACCCATTACACACTGCCTGTCTGGGCTCAGTGGGTTTCATGTCCTCAGCATCTCTCTCCATCGAGCATGAGCAGTGGGGCGGAAGGGGAAGCCATCACCGCCTGCACATGGCCGGGGAGGAAAGGGGCCTTTGTTTGTCCTTCCTGGCCACTTGCACAGCAGGGGAGCGGTGGCTGCCCTGGTGGGCTCCCTGGGGACACAGGGGTCAGTGAGCTGTAGCTCATGGCCCAGCCCAACGCCCACTTCCCGCTGCCAAAAGCCAATGTCTGCAAAAGCACTTTGCACCATTGCTGAAACCTAGTGGATGCCGAGTGCTGATGCCTGTCCCCTCTTGCCCATGATTGTTGTCCCCCTCCAGGTTCTCGGTGAAGACCTTGCTGGAGAAATACACATCAGACCCCATTGACGACTCCTCTGAAGAGTTCCTTAATTTTGCTGCCATCCTCGAGCAGATCCTCAGCCACCGCTTTAAAGGTAATGGTGGCTTGCAGGAACAGTGTATCCCTGTCCCCACCCCTGTGTTGTGTGATGGACAGGGATACATGAATGTGCTGGCACCAGGGAGCATGTCTGGGCTCCGGGTTAGGGTTTTACAGGATGAGGGGAGTTTGCCAGCATCACAGTCTCAGATGGAGCTCCTTGGTCCCCACAGGTCCCATCAGCTGGTTCAGCTCAGATGGGCAGCGTGGGTTCTGGGACTACATCCGCCTCGCCTGCAGCAAGGTCCCCAACAACTGCGTCAGCAGTATCGAGAACATGGAGAACATCAGCACCTCCAGGGCCAAGGTCAGGAAGGTGCCAGCCCTGGCCCTGCCCCATCACTATCCTCATTCCAATCCCCAACTCCATCTCCATTTCCATTCAATCTCTGGCCCCATTCCATCCCTAGTCCCATCCTCATCCCATTCCATCCCCTATCTGCTACCTTCCCCATTCTCACTTTCCTGCCCTCCTGCTGCCCCATCTCACCCCACAGGACACCATGGGGCCACTGAGGTAAAACAAAACCTGTGAGTCCCCACAGGGGGATAACGGGGCCAAAAGCATCTCTTGGATGGGGACCATCCACTTGCCAGTGCCCAGAGTCCTAGGATCAGGCAGGAGTGTGGCAGGAGGAAGCTGAGGGCAGCATCTGATGAGCAGTGGTGGCACTGGTGCCTTGCAGGGCCGGGCCTGGATCCGCGTGGCACTGATGGAGAAGCGCATGTCTGAGTACATCTCCACAGCTCTGCGGGACACACGGACCACTAGGTGAGCAGCCTGTGTCATGTCCCTGGAGCGCTAAGGGTGTGCCAATGTGGGCAATGTGGTGCATGTCTGGGTACCACTGGGTGCACACACACATTTTTCCACAGGCGGTTTTATGATGATGGGGCCATCATGCTACGGGATGAGTCGGTGGTGCTCACGGGGATGCTCATAGGGCTCAGTGCCATCGACTTCAGGTAGGGTTGGGTGATGTGGTGGGACACAGGCACCCTGCCCTGGCTGGTCCTTCCCTACTGGCCTCCCAGGGCTGCCCTGACTCTTTGATCCTTCTGCCCCCAAGCTTCTGCCTGAAGGGTGAGGTGATGGATGGCAAAACGCCCGTGGTCATTGACTACACACCCTACCTGAAGTTCACACAGAGGTAAGAGCCAGGGTGCCTGCCCTGGCAGCTCTTTCCTGGCAGCTTGGTATGGCTCTCAGCTGGGCTTCCCCCTGACATAGTGTCATCTCCTCTGAGCCACTCTACCTCTCCCAGCTACGACTACCTGAGCGAGGAGGAGGAGCAGGGCAGCATAGAGAGTAGTACGAGTGAGGACAGCTCCCCTGAACACCCCTACTTACCACTGGTCACAGACGAGGACAGTTGGTACAACAAGTGGCGCAAGATGGAGCAAAAATTTCGCATCGTTTATGCCCAAAAGGTACCAGGATGGAGCTGTTCTGGTACCCACCCCTTTGGGATGCTCCAGCTCTGAGCATCCCCCACTGCATCCCTGCTCCCACAGCTCAGTGGTACCCATGGCCCTTCAGCCCGCTGCTGTGGTAACCCAACCCTCTCCTTGTCAATCCTGGATGGCCCTGGGGACATAGCCGGGGTCCGGTGGGGGTGCTGCTGATGGTGGCCTCACACAGGGGTACCTGGAAGAGCTGGTGCGGCTGCGGGAGTCACAGCTGAAGGACCTCGAGGCAGAGAACAAGCGTCTGAAACTGCGTCTGGAGGAGGTGATGGTACAGAACCAGCTGGAGAAGAGGGAGTTGGAAGGAGTCATCCTGGAGCTGCAAGAGCAGCTGTGAGTGGGGTCCCTGGAGCTTGGGGGTCCCATGGTTTCTGGGTGGATGGTGGGTCTCCAGTGCCCCACCAAGGCTGAGGGGGAGGGTGAGCGGTGGTCACTAGCACTCTGCAGGGTGTAATGGGTGGCAGGCGCCCAGTGACTGGGTGACTCATATGTCCTGTGGGACACAGTGGATTCTTAGTGTCCCGTATGACCCACAGGAGGTAATGAGTGGCAGATCCTCAGTAGCCAGGGGGGAGAGTCCTCAATGCCCCATGTGCCCTGTGGGTCATGGTGGGTCCTCAATGCCCCATACATCCTATGGGCCGCATCACCTGGCAGATTCCCAGCAGTCATGGTGCTGAGCCCCCACCTTTGCCACAGGACAGGACTGATCCCCTGCGAGAACCCACAGCTGGCCCAGCTCTCTAAGGAGATGGTGACCCCCCTGGTAAACCAGTGGCCCTCACTGGGTACCCTCAATGGCAATGAGAGCAGCTCAGACAGCAAGCTCTACAGGAGGTAACCCCCAACTCTGACCTGCACCCAGCATCCTATCCCACCCAGAATGGAGTCCCCTTGGGCAGGGGACAAGGAGCGGGGCCAGCTCTTTCTAGTGTGGCTGTCCTGCCCCTGGGGACTGCAGCACGGGGGGGGCGCTCAGTGCCATCCCTCTGCAGGCACAGCTTCATGAGCACTGACCAGCTCTCAGCCGAGAACAGCCTCAGCTCTGACTCCCAGCGCCTGGGCGAGGGCAAGCGTGAAGGCGAGCCCTGGGGGCCCTTGGGTAAGATCCCTCCACTCACCATGGGGTGCACTGTGGGGCTCAGCGTGTTCCCCAACATGCACTCAGGTGTCTGAAAACCCCCAGTAGTCTCCTCCTGGTGGCAGGGATGCTGACCCAACAGGGTGCAAGGACATACAGGCCCCTCTTGAGGTGGTCCCCATTCCCATTTCCCCATGGCAGGGCTGGGGTGTGAAGCCACAGCACCCCCACAACGCTGTCACCCTGCTCTCCTGCTCTGTGCCCACAGGGAAGGACCCCACACCCTCCATGCTGGGGCTCTGCGGCTCCCTGGCCTCCTTGCCCAGCTGCAAGTCCCTGGCCAGTCTCAAGTCCAATGAGTGTCTGGTGAGTGACAGCACTGAAGCCAGCCCGACCCACAGCCCCAGCTGAGACTTCCAGTACCCTCATCAACCTTGGCTCGGCTGTCTGGCCCAGCATCATGCCAGAGGACTGACCTTGTCCCCCTCCACACCATCCTGGGATCGATGAGGGACTCAACAAACTGGGGAATGGACATCCCCCTCCTCATCTTGACACCCCAACCCTGGCTGGACCTCAGACCCCAGCACACTTCCTGGCTGGAGACATGGACCCCTTGGAATAGGGGATGCTAAACCAGGACCCATGTGAGCTGGAGAGGGGGGGAAACCAACTGTGTTGTGGGGAAATAGTGGGAGCAACTGTTGCAAGGGGTGGGGGTTCAGTGTCAAATCCCATCCATAGACACCTCTCACCCACCCAGCCTCCCCCACCTCCTTGGGTGCTGCCAAGAGGCTGGCCCATCCTCCACCTTTGGGGACCTGCTGTCCTCCCTCTTTGCAGCAGCATCCCCATGACAGGGAGAGCCCCCTACCCTGCTCCTTCCCCTTCTCCCCTGGGTTTTGGGTGATTTTAGTTTTTAATCCAGCCACATCTGCCTTGTTGGAGCAAAAACAAATCAATAAATGCAGCAAGATGAGCTGGCTTCTGTGAGCTCTCCCAGTGGGAGAGGAAAAGAGGGGGAAACACCCCTCATACCCCCAGCCAGGAGATCCTGTTCCAGGGAGGGAGCCTCCTCCAGCCCCACTCCCAACAAGGAGAGCAACTTTGGAACCAAATCCAACAGAGGATGAGGTAGTTCCTGCCAAGTCACCAGGCTTGCTGAGGTGTGCAAAGGCATCTCCTTCCCTCCATGAAAAGCCCAGTGAGGACCTGGTGGATGACATGGCTGTCACCCATAAAGGCTGCCTCCCACAGCCCTGCAGGGAGCAGAGACAGAAATCCTTGCCCTACAAGACATACTTTCTTTTATTCAAGAAAATAAAATAAAAGTCCTTCTCCCCAGAATCCCTTGACAAGCTGGAACAGTATCCATATGGGATAATGCTAAGGCAGTGCCAGTATCAGATAGGATGCTGGGGTAGACCCTCGTGGTGAAGAGATGGGGCACAGGTGGAAGTTGCCAGAATTCCTGCCAGCTCCTCTGAGGTAGCAGTGAGGTCCCACACAGGGCCCGAGTCCAGAGTTTGGCAGGAGACAGAGACATCCTGAGTCGGAGAAGAGGTCCAGAGGCAGGGAGAGGGTGATGATGCCCCTCTCCAAGCAAGGGAATGCTGCGCATGACTGATAGTGAGAAGGGGTAGACCCCTGGCTAGAGTGGGGCCTGGGGGCCGAGGCAGGCACAAAGAGAAGCCCCAGAGGGTTTGGTCATCAGCAGAGCCCCAGCTTCGATCTCCTGCCCTGCCAAATCTCCTGGAGCACCATGTCCTGGCCAGAGGGTCTCTGAATCCAGCAGCAGTATCTGTCCAGTCTCAAGGGATGAACACAGGGGACAACATCCCCCCAGCAGCAGGCATTCCAGATCACCCAGTGCAGCTGGGGATGGTGAGTGGGGCTGGAGTCGCCCTGCCTCAGTGTGCAGACAGTGGAGGCCAGCACAAAGGCACTTGGGCATTGCATAGCCCAGCACATTTCACAGTTTCCAGAGGAAGGTTTGGCATCATCCCCCAGCTAGGGCTCTGGCTACATCCAGCTCTCACCTAGCCCCAGCTCACAGCCCACGCAGTTGCCGCTCCTGGTTCAGCTTCTGGAAGAAGGTCTTGCCAAATTCATAGGTGCTGATCATGATGGCACAGGCAGGGGCCACCTTAATGATGCGAGGCATGAAGCCTGCAAGGACACTGGCTGTTAGCACCTTGGTGACACTGGGATAAACCCCAGTCTGGGGACGGAGGCACATCCTTACCTGCAAACAGCCCCCGCGTGCCAGACTCTGCACGAATCTGCTGCATGAGCAGCCACGTGGAGGAAGGTTTGGAGACTGCAACTGCAGGGAGAGCAAAGCAGGTGAGGGTCTAGGGATGGCCATATATCCCTAGAGAGTTCTAGTTACCCCCAACCCTGGCACATGCCCAGAACCCAACCCCTTACTTGGGTGCACCTCACTGTCTCCCAGCTCGATCTGCCGCTGCGTCTTCACCACATCAAAGGGCAGTGTCAGCACCGCAGCCACCTGTGGGGCCAGTAACCAGGCAGTGAGCTAGGACCTGGCTGTCCTTGCTTAGTGCCAGCCCAGTTGACACCTCCCAGTATCATTCTACCCCACCTCTTGCTATCTGTGGGGCAGTACCCCCTCCTCCCCCACAGGAGTCCTCCAATTTGTGGCTGAGCAAGCTCCAGGGTCCAAAACTCACCGTCCCGGAGATAGCCCCAGATGCAAAGCTGATCATGAAGGTGGCTTCATCCAGCTGGGCCAGCCTACAAAGCCACTCTTTCACCAGCTCATAATTAAACCAGTAGAGAGCTAGGAGGAGAAAAACACCAGCGCTACAGCAAGCCAACCCAGACACACCAACCTCCTGGAGCACAGTTCTGCCCAACCCCATCTCCCAGTGCTGCCATTCAGCTTGTCCTGCCACAGCCATACCAGAAAAAGGGACATCACGCAACACAGTGGGTCCCCAGCCCCTCCAGAGGGATGACCAGCCATCCTGAGCCACTGCCGACTGGATGCATACACTCAGCTCCCGGTAGCTGAGCTGCCGCGACTGCATCTTGGTGCGGATGAGTTCCAAGGGGCTGATGACCGTCACAGCACCCACTGTAACAGAGAGGGCACCGGGCATCAGCTACGTTTGCTGCAGCAGCTCTCCTGCAAGTCATCAGAGCACTGTGCCAGGAGGCAGTGGAGTGCCAAGAGACCAGCTGCACCTTTCGTGTGGGACCTCCGAGGAGGAGGGGTACTCACGCCTGGCAAGGGCCCCAGCCACCAAAGGGATGTGGTGGCCCCGGCTTCCCATCCAAGCATGCAGGTGGTCCCGGAGCTGGTCGTAGGCGGTGAAATAAATGACGGTGGCAGGCACAGCCATGACCCTACCAAGAAGGAGGGATATGAGGGGCAGGAGGCTCAGGGTGAATGCCCATGTGTCTAGGCAGGTGTTGGCATCCAGACTCCCCTCCACGTAGGGTCCAAACTCACAGGGTGGGGGGCAAGCCGCTCCACAGAGACCTGATGCCCTCATAGCGTGTGATCTTCACAAAGGCATCCTGGGGAGAGAGTATAGTACCAGCTAGAGGGGTTAGAGAGGGGAAAGGGACAAGATCCTCCCAAACACCCCAAAACCCCTCTCTAGGACTGTTTGCAACCCCTACCAGTGTGCCGGTGAAATGAGTAGGCGCCTTGTACCAAGCAGTGCAGCCATTGCCATTCTGGCAGACGTACAGATGATCCATTAGCCCGCTGCAGTAGAGGAAACACTTCCCTGCAGTGGGAGGTGACAGTGTGGTTGTCAGACAGACCCTCTCTTCTGCCCTGTTCCCAGCCCATTTGATCCCCAAAACCATCCCAGAGCCAAACCCTCAATGCCTGCGCCAAGTCAGGAACAGTCCCAGACCAAGGCTAGGAGGGATAACCTTCCACAGACCCATGGGGCAGGGGTCATACAGCCCCAACACTGGGGTGGGGGCACAGCGGGAGCCATCACTAGCAGCAGGAGAGGTCTATGCCATATTGGGCATGGTAACAGCTGCCCTGGCACAGTGGGGCTTGCCACTGCAGAAGCCAGCATCATCCTTCCACTGCCATCAGGCCAGGCAGTGGGGAGCAAGCAGGGTGTCTGAGATCCAAGGTAACATTGTCATAGGAACAGGACAGTGACAAAATGGGGACCAGAGAACAGACCCCTAGCAGAGCCCCCAGGCAAGGGCCCACCAGGCACATTGCACAGTCATCCCCAAAGCAGGGCTGGGGTTCTTCACAGACCCTACGCTGGAGAGCTACATCCTCTCAGCGTAAGAACCTGAGCCATCACCAGTGGGAAAATGAACCAGGATCAAGACTTGGGAAAGCAATGCCACTGGTGGCAGGGCCTGCCTGCAGCCCCCTAACACTGGGCCTGCTGAACGCCCCAGGGCACAGACCATGCTGGCAATGCTGAAACACAAGGAGACATGCTGAGCAACAACATGGAAGGACATGCCAGCCTCCCTGGTCTAGGGCACATGTGTGTCCCAGCTTTGAGTGAGCCAGTGGGAAAGCTTCATTGATGAAGGGGATGGAAGCCCCCACAGGCACTTCCCAAGCACCAAACCGGTCCCTTGGGACCGGCATCATCCTGCTAACACCACAGGGAGGGAGGCAGGTGGGGGAAGACAGAGGGAAGGGGCAGAGCCCACAGAGTCTTTCCATGGAAGTTGTGGGGAGCAGCACAGAGACAGCTACAAACACAGTAGGAGGAAGGGGGGAAGCAAGCTGCTGGAGCAACTCAGCCCTTCTGCCCCACTGCCTAGTGGTTGAGGGGCTGCCAGCCACAATGCTAATCCCACTCAGCACCAGCACGTCTGTGGGGTGGGAAGGACAGAGCCAACCTCAGCACTGCTACCCTGGTGGGGGCCCCTTTGAGCCCACAGGACAACAGGTTCCTGGTAGCATGCCACATCAAATAGCCCCATGCTCAGAGCTGAGAAATCCCACCACTGGCTCTTTGAACCAGGACATCCACCAGTGCTGCTCGCTGGCTGACTGGGGAAGTGGGGGCTGGCTAGAGACCTCCACCCTGCCCCAGGTGGGTTTACCTTTAGAGAATGAGGTCTTCTGGGCCTGCAGCCGGATCTTCACCACATCCAGCGGTGTCACTGAAATAACACCATCCTTTAGCCACACCCAGTCAGCACACCCACACATCCTCCCCAGCACCCACCTGGGTGCTTACCAAAGATGGAGGCAAGGATGGCTCCAGTGCCTGAGGCCAGCATCTGCTGCAGCGGTGTGATGGTCCCACTGGGACTTGGAAATGGCTTCTCAACCATGATGCTGGCCCCCTGAAATACAACGCAGGGTCTGCTCAAGGCTTAGTGTGGTCGTGGGGTGCGGGATCCCTGTCCAGGGATTAGGATGCACACCCCCCCCCCCATCCTCAGTTCACCAGTGTGAGGGCAAACACCCAACCCTCACCTGTGTATCGGCACAGCACAGGGCAGGCACGGCCCACCAGTAATCGTGCTGCCTTGGGGGAGACAAGAAGCTTCTGGGGCCAGCCAAGTCCTGATAATACCCTCCAGGCCCCACTGCTGGCTGCAAGCCCAGCCTTGCCAGAGAGTAGAGCCCAGGCCAGCCTTCCGTGTCTTTGGGGAGGGAAGATCACACCCCCCCCCAACTGGAAAATTAAGGGACAGGAAGGAACAAAGTCCAAAGACCAGCCACATTGTGACAGCCCCCACCAAGAGAACAGCAGAACTTGACACAGCCACAGAGGGACAGCACCAGTGGAACTCTCCTTGCACAGGGTGACAAGCACACCAAAATTGTCCAGAACCTCCTGTACTTTACTCTCCTGCAGCACTTCCCCAGGCTTGGCAAGGCTGTGGCCTCCTGGGGCAGGACCTGAGAAACTGGGGATACTGCACCCTTCCTTCAGGAGAAGGGCCGAGAGAGGACAGGGATGGGATCCCAAGCACATCCTGCATACTCAGCACCAGCTGCTCCCTCTCAACACAGGCTGCATATGGTCCTCAGGCCATAGAAAACTTCAGGCTTTGGGAATCCAGGCAGCTAATCCAGCCAGGGAATGCAGCAAAAAACACCCTTTCATAATCTGACTCAGCAATCTGCAAGGTCAGAGAAGTCATAGATCTCCCAGTTACAAGTCCTGGACTTCTTAAGTGCTCAAGGCTATGACTGGGAAAGCCTATGGGGCTTTCAAGCTTACCCTTGTCTATCTGGGACAAAATAAGCCCCCATCAATGGCTCTGGAGTGCTAGTGCCTCTGTGGTGCAAAGAAAAGGGGAAAAAAAAATCAAATTTAAGATGATAAAGGCAAAAACTCCAGGTTGGGGAATGCTCAGCAGCCTCTCCCCACACAGGAAGAGCCCAGCTGGGTGTTGTCGGGGTGGACAGAAATCTTTCAGAAAAATCCTTCCTAGCCCCGGGATGCTCCAGCCTGGGTCTCCCAAGCTAAGAGCGTGTCTGTCCCACCCAGCCCCGTCACCCCTGGAAGCGCTCCTGGGGCTCTCACCCTGACGGCTACAGAGCTCTTCTCCCCAAACTCCGCCGCTTGCCCCGATGGGAGGGTCGCGGCTACAAAGAGGGCAATTGGAGAAGGGGGGGGGGGGGAGAAAAAAAGGGGGAGGAGGGGGGTGGGGGGGGGGGGTCAGGTGTCCCTGAGGTACATAGGAACCCACTGCCCTGGGGAATCCCTCAGGACAGGGGCAAGAGCCCCAACACCTACTCCGCCCCGCCCAGGACTTGCGCCCTTCCCTAGGGTCCGCAGCCCCACCTCGAGGTTTGCACCCCTCCCCGGGAGCTGGCAGCCCCCAGGACAGGGCTGCGCGCCTCTGCCAGGGTCTGCAACACCGCACAAACACCTGACTACCCCCCACTCACTTCCGTCCTGGGCCTGCAGCCCCACCAAGCACTTAACACCCACCACAGGCTTTACTCGTCTTTACCGCGGCAACTCCCCCCATGACCCCCCTGGCGAGAATCTTGGGGTAGTGTCGACGCGTGCCGGGGCCACGGAGATGGCGGGGGACCCCGGGATGGAGGGATCCCCACCCCACCTGCTCACTCCAGCCAGGCGCAGAGTGTCGCTCCACCGGTACCAGGGAAGGGGTCGAGGGCAGCGGCGCCTTTAAGAAGCTCCATCGGCCACCCACCCCTCCTCCCCGAGCCACGCGCCGGGTTACCCGCTCACCACTTCCGGCCTGCCGGGGGCACGCATGCGCCTCGCGTCATATCGCGCCCCTTGGCGGGCCGGCGGGGGACTGCACCCGCAGGGAGCACCTGCAGAATCCACCGGACCAAGGAAGGGAAGAGCGAGAGGACCCTGTGTCACATCCAGTGCCTCCAGGCGGGGAGAAGCCTCACAGAGCCACGGAAACGTCCAGGCTGAAAAAGACCTTCAACCTCATCGAATCCGACCATGAAACAAATTGTCCCAACCAACCCTAAAACCTGTACCTGAACTCCAGATCTCCATGGCTGTGAAACATGGCCAGGGATAGCGATTCAACTCCCTCCCTGGGCAGCCGGTTCCAAGTCCTGATGACCGTGAAGAAATTTCTCCTAATGTTCAACATAAACTTCCTCTGGTCCTATTGCTACTTCTGAGAAGAGACCAACCCCCACCTCTCTACAATCTCCTTTTGGGTAGCTGTAGACAGTGGGAAGATGTCCTTTATTTCAGACTAACTAGCCCCAGCAACCTCAATACAATAAATGTCTTTCTTGTATTGAAGAGCTCCAAACCGAACCTGTTATTCAAGGTGTGGCCTCCTCTTGTCACCCAAAACGTCCTCTGGCAGAGAACAGTGTCCCATGTCACCCTTCTCATGCTGGAAGTCTCACCTAACCCACCTAACAGGTTGTTCATCTGGACCGGTCCTGTTACAAGGTGCTTTCTGCAGTCTAGACCATTGTGGCTTCACTGTTAACAAGGAACAGTTCATTAGCTCCCTACTCTCATGGTCCATCACTTCAGCTTTACTGTGATGATTTCAAGGAAATGGGGTAGACACTGTCTAACCTTGGAAGTTGAGTCTGGAAATTGGACCAGCAGGACCCTCAGGTACTAGAGTTGGAGGTTTGGAGGTTTACCTGAAACGGCATAAACCCCACGAGCAGCTGCACCTAGGTCCACAGCAAGGGACTGCTACAATGCAATCCCAGCAGCACAGAGGAACCAGCTCCTCCAAGGTGGTGATGGTGCTGATGCTGCAGGGAAGACGGAAGCACTAAGAACACCTTTCACCTCACTCCCTATTCCGAGGTGCAAAGGGAAGAGGTAAGGGCCAGGTGGGGCCTTTTAACCCAAACCAGGCTAACAGTGGTGTCTATATAATGCTACTGTGAGAGTCCCTAGTGAGCTTGGTTGTGGGTGGGATATCCTCTAGGGGAAAAATTAGGACTTTGAGGCTAAGGAAGGGAAATTCGTGTGTTAAGATTTTTTTATTGTTGTTTTACTATAAAATCCTTTTTATTTTAAGGGCTATAGGGTGTCTTTTACTTTTCTGGCCCTTGAGAGGGGCTTTACTCACAAACAAATATGAGAAGAAGGTTCTTGACTCCTTTCTCTTATTTTTAACTGCATCCTCTGTGCACTTAGCCATGTGCTCTTCCCAGTGGTGTCTCATGTCTTTATCACCAGATAAAAATATTGGAGCCTTTTGTATTGCTTTCACCTAGTCCTGGAAGAGTTGTGGCTTCACTTGAGGACTTGCCTTGGCTGAGAAGTTGAAATCCTATCTCTACTTAACATGGGTGCTTGTGTTTGCTCTTTGAACTGTGCTAAAAGTGCCTGAGGAGAATCCTGAGTTCTTTTGTGTGAAGTGGTGAGCTCTCTGAGGTGCCCTTCTCTCATTTGGAGGTTTAATCTAGAGAAGCAGCTTTCATGGTTGTGGGCTGGTGGGAAAGAAGCACAGGTCTACTGAGGGGTTTCCCTATATCCTGCTGGATGTTGTAATGTGAGCTGATTACAGCAGATGGCTCTCAAAGGCCCTATGAAACCTGGGTGGATGCTGCTAGGGAGCACAGGCTGGGGTCTGGCCTTGCACAGCCCCAGTAGGTGGTGGCTGAATGGGTGTCTGGGGCAGAAGAATTGGGATAAGACCACAGGAGTGCTGTAGCTGATGTTTCCTCCAGGTAACCTGCAGACTGGAGGCAACTGCCAACTCTGTGCTGGCATGTGTGAGATGGCTTCACTACAAAGCCTGTTAGAGGCACTGCATGATGCAATCCTCTACCTCAGGGTAGGACTGAACTCTTGCTCTGAGTTACACTTGGCAGTTAAAGACTGTGTTGTTGCCTACACTCCACTCCAGAACTCTGCAGGTGCTATCTTCTAGTAAGGACAAGGAAGACTCTAGGGCAGGCAACCCAAAGACAGCCACCAGCAGACTTCTTGGGGCAAGCAGGAGCAATTTTAGGGCTTTAGTCTGCAGCTACAGCAGGGTTTGGTGAGCAACCTGTTTTACCCCCACGGCAATGTTCCTTGTTCCCTGTAGAACTGTGGTGGTTGCTCTCCTCAAGAAGTAAAGTCTTTTCCAGCTGCTGGTGTTTCTGAAGCTTGTCAAGTGAAGGAGTCATCTAGGTAGGGGTTGTAAACACTCTGGGTTTGTGTTTGGGGGAGAACTGCTGCCAGATCATGAGTCTGGGAGTGCAGACATAAAGGGATGCTGAATTCTGTGCAAGCACTTACTGCCCTTCTAGGATACCAAGGCCAAGTGAGTCTTAACTTTGTGTGATGTGAAGCCAGGAACTTAATTCCCACAAGCTCATGTAAGCAAATGCATCCTGTAAGTCTCTTGTGAGTCAGCTTTGCCTTTTATAAACACAGAGGATTTAAAATGTCTGGAAAGAGACAGGTAATTTAGAAAATTGTATGATTAACTAAAAAAATTATATCCTATGGGGTGTTTGGTCTGGTATCTCCTGTTTGCAGGTGTTGGGCTCTGTCTTCCACACTGCTCAAGTGAGAAGAAAAAGGAATAATCTTTTTGCATGTGGGATATGGGCAAGAGGGAGGTATCTGAGATGGTGTATATACCCCAGACTTCATTTGTCAGGTCCCTCCACTTGCTGACATGCTCAGAGGGAAGGTGGTGGCTTTGTTTCTCCTGTGCTCAGCGCTGTGAGGTGACAACTTTACTGGCTGGCTCTTTCTGCTGAGTCATGGCCTGCTTGCAGTGTTCTCTCACCCAAAGTGCTTCTGCCTGATTTACATATTCACAGCACCACTGACCTCAGTGGGAGCTGTAGGGGTGCATCATGCTCCCACGGCCTGGGAAAATTAAATGTAAGTTAACCTCAGCTGGAGCGAACTCTGTTTGAGTGGCAAATACGTGCATTTGGTTGCAGCTAGTGAGGATCAGAGCCAGCTGATCTCTAAATCACGCACAGAGTCTGAGCTGCTGGGGAAGCTTTACAGGAGCTGTATTCCAATCCACTTGGCACAGGCTTGGGTAATGCTGCTGGTTCCTGACTGGGAAAACAGCTTGTGTAATGCACTGCTCACCGCTGCTGTCACCATGGAGAGGCTTCAAAGCACAGCAAGCTTAAGAAACCCAGCTGGCTCCCTCGTCTGATGCCGTGTCCCCATTAGCAGCTGTGCCCTGGGAAGCTAGTCTGAGGCCTGCATCTGCCTGGGGCTTCCCTGTTTAGGAAGGGGTCACTCTATGGGCTATGAGCAAGCGATGGCATCTGGAATTCTTCCAGAAAGATCAATCCTGTCTCTATGCTGGAAACCATTTTGAAAGCTAATAGCTTGTTCATTTCTGTTTCTAAGGTCAACTTGAAAGGCCAGGTTGCAAAAGGTGTCTGAGCAGAAGTGTAAGGGAACTAAAGGCAGAATTTGGGTAATCATTCTAGCTGAAGTCCTTATGGTTTTGCAAATACCATCCTTAATGAGTTAAGTGACTGAAATGAAGCAGTTTGTGACAGATGAGGCCCTGAGGACATAGAATTTAAACCACTATAACCTAGAATTTCTAATACTGTTTTGCCGTGAGACCTGAGAAATTGTCCGACCTTCTGCAGTGCCACCTAGCAAAGCATCAACACAGATGTGGAACAAGTTACAAAACTCACCTGTAAGAAGACTGACTCCTGTTTTATGGATGCAGAAACAGATATGGAAGATAAAGGCTCAATCTTTCCTTGCTAAAGGTTTCCTTTATAATTTGATGTTAAAAATCTAGTGTCTTGTTTGTAGCTAGTTGCAGTATTGACCAGGGAGAAGAAAGAGCCTGGACTGAATTAGAATGGTAGGATAGATTCACTGATCCTGTTTCTTATAAAGAAAACCACCCTGTGAACATGAAGTGGGCAGAAAAGCTCTGTGTGGTAATTAAAGTCCATGTCAGCTGTCAGCCCACTGTGTAGAGGTAAGAAATCTGCCTACAGTGTTTTTCCACAGTTGTTCTTAGTCAGCACAAGATCTGCTGGTTAGTGTGAACTCATTCCATTAAGGCTTGGAGCATTCAGCTGCACCGTGGGACTTGGACTGGTCCAGCAGTTCCTGTGACATCCTGGTGTTGCTGCAGCAGTGTCCCACAGTCATCTGATGGGGTGGTGAGCAGTGGTTCCTGTAACTGAGATTAGTACAAATTCAGTGTCTTACAGCACAGTAGGGCTTTGCATCAAAGGGATGGAGCTATGGTGAGCTAGAGGTGTGTGTGCTGAGAGGTGTCAGGAGCAAAGGCACCTAAACACAGCAATGAGTCTTCCCCCAGCTGCCAAGCCTTTGACTCTCTGTGATACTCCAAGCATTTTATTTCCTGTGCTGCCAGGCTTCTATGGCTGTGCCCTAGACCAGGGCAGGAAGGGGCTTTCATGTGTGACTGCAGCCTAGGAGGACTGATTATAGGGTGTCACTGCTGTTTTCCTTGTGGACCATTCAGTTCTTGACCAGCTTTTGCCAACAGATCTTCTAAATATCTACAGTGTGGTAAGGGTGGCTTTGCCTGAACATCACCTGGGACTGGTTAATGATGTGTCCCAGCCCATGCTTTCCTGGATCCAGAAGGGACTCTGTGCTGGGTAAGCTGCTTCTGGATGGAAAAAAATAGTCCTGTTAGAGGATGCTCAGCTGATTTGTAGTCAGTCTGGTGTTCCTGGTACATCTCTATTGCCAGTAGACAGAGATTGGTCTCGCTGGAAGTTCAGATTTGGTTTGTTGTTGTTGTCTTCCAAACATGGGTCCCCTTGTAGCACCAGTAATTATTTTACACTTCCCAAAGTTGTGGTATTGTTTTCAGGGGAGATGTATCTGCTCTGTGAAAATTCTCCAGCTAATTTATAGTGGATACTTTTTAAATTGTTTAAAAATAGACAAAAAAGAGCCACCCACTTGGTTTCAAATGACTTGACTGTTTAATTAACCTGAAAAAAAAAATCTTCATGCTGTTACATGTTCATAAATTTGGATTATTTCCCCACGTATGATGGGACTCTGTACTTCTGCAGGAATTGGTACTGTAGTAAGAGAAGGGCTTTGATTTTTCCATAGCTCTTTATTGCAAACAGAGGTGGCCCAGGATGCTTTAAAAACCCTTATGTGTTTTGTGTTCTGCATCTGTTTCTCTCTATCCCTATTGAGCTTTTCCCTTCACAGCTACTGCCAGAATCCTGTTCTTGGGCTGGCCATTTGTCCTTGATTTGCACCTGAATGTTTCTCAGGAAAAACTGAGACCTGGAGCTTGTTGGACAGAGGATCTCTCCTGAAGTATCTCCACAAAGTCAAATTAGCAGGGATAGTAACCCAGCAGTACAGGGCAGTAATTGCATTGAGGGATCTCCATTGTGTCCATAATGTTCTTGAGCAGAGCCAGAGGGTCCTTTCAGGAGTGTGACTTGTTTCTTCAGCTTCTCTCCTCTTTGTAGTCCTTCCAGGCCAGCTTGTGGGTGATGAATGTGTCACTGGCAGGCTCTGTCCTATGGGTGTTTGCTGAAGCAGATGCTAATACAAGCTGTGCACCACTGCTCCTCCATGCACGCTCTGGAATATCTGTTGTACACAGAATTGGAGATGTGTGGGTAATGGCTGCAGAGCTGCCTGCCTTCTGAGGGAGAAGGATGCTTTCCCTTTGTTAGCATGGGGCTGACTGGGGAATGAAACAAAAGCCACTGCAGCTCCTGTCGGGTTTGGTGAGGAAGGTAATAGGATGCTGTTGGTGTTCCTCATCCTCTCAGCTGTTGAGGACAGTGGTGGGGAGCAAAGCAGGACTCGGGGCCGGCTGAGGCCGTGTCTACCACCATCCTCAGTCTGGGGCCAGGAGCCAATGTGGGAACACAAGCCCCCCCAGCACAAGATAGTGCCGGCCTGTGCCTGCGGGAGGGGGAGGGCGCGGGCGCCCCCTGCCGGGCGGGCCCCGCCCTTATCCCGTTCCCCGCAGACAAAAGACCGCGGCAGCCCATCCCTCGCCCTGCGCATGCGCCGACTCTCGGAGGCGAGGGCACAGAGCTCCTGGAGGGCGGGAAAAAGGGGGGAGGGGGGGCGGTGTATGATCATGCGCTCTGAGCTATGTCCCCCCCCTTTCTAGTCCGCTCCCCCCGCATCGGCGAAGGTTCCGGATCTGTCGTGCCCGCCCCGCCCGCGCTGCCGCTATCACTCTCCGTCCGGCTCCGGTGCGGACTCCGCTGCAGCGGCAGGGAGGGCCGGGGCAGCGGGGAGGGGGGGCGATGGAG